>CAUDMG010004128.1:457500-472500 GCA_958450375.1 Homarus gammarus | reverse complement strand
CTTCCATTCCTTCTCTATGTCCACATTCTCCCTTCTATCCTTCATGCTTTCTTCCATCTTCCCTCTCTCCTTCTTTCTCCCTCCGTCCCTAATTCCGCTTTCTCCTCCTTCTCTCTCCCCCCTCCCTCCCTCCCTCCCTCCCATCCACAACACCTTCCCTCCTGGGCAGTTAACGAGCACACCTGAGGTACTCCACATCTCACCTGCCAGAACTAAGTTACGAACAACAAAAAGAAAAAATAATTCAGTTTGTGTTTAAATTGTGGTCGAGAATAAACTACACTCGCTGTAATTACAACCATCGCTTAAGAGCTCGTAATGCTGGAGAAAGAGAGAGAGAGAGAGTAAGTAAACTGAATTCAAGCTTTTAGGTTATTTATTCATTTCAAGCTGATGAATATTAATAAAAGCTTTATTTGTTTGTGTTATCCTGACGTAATTGATATTTATCAGTAGAATTTAACATTTATTTAACACTGGTAATATTACGTTGAGATAATTTTAACAACAACTGTATATCTAAAACAGATTCCATATACAGTTAAATTCTCCTTCACTGTTTCATTCAACACTCAGACATGTAACTTATTCAACACTCAGACATGTAACTTATTCAACACTCAGACATGTAACTTATTCAACACTCAGACATGTAACTTACTCAACACTCAGACATGTAACTTATTCAACACTCAGACATGTAACTTACTCAACACTCAGACATGTAACTTATTCAACACTCAGACAGGTAACTTATTCAACACTATTGATATATTAAGTAAGAAAAGAACATTAAACAACTTGATCTGTGGGTTAAGTCAGGTGTTTTTTTATAGGTTAAATATATGGTAATATAGCCTTTTAGTCACGTGTGGTATATAGACTACACCTGTAATTTCAGATGTGTTAGGTGTTGTGGCTGGTAAAACACACACACACACCTGTAAAGTTAGCTGTGTGAGGTGTTCTGTCTGGTTGGTTTACTTTACATACATACATACATACATACATACATACATACACACAACTCGAGCAAACTGTAAGTGAAGTAATTCCTGGTAATACCTTCCTTGGGGCAACTCTTTCTAGGAAACTGCAAATAATACCATCAAATACCTGCCTTAAATGGACCAATAGGGAGGGAAGTCGGAGGAGGGAAGGAAGTCGGAGGGGGGAGGGAAGTCGGAGGAGGGAGGGAAGTCGGAGGAGGGAGGGAGTAAAAGTTATAGGGAGAGAGGGTATGAAGGTGGGAGGGAGGGAGGGAAGGTGAGTAAGAGAGAAAGGGAGAGATAGTGGGAACAGGGAAGTTAGAGGGAGGGAAGATGGAAGGAATGGAGGGAGGGAGCGAGGGAGTATCACGTCATGGGTCATAATTCTCAGAGCAAATGTATTGAGTTTTTGTCGAGTCGGTATGTGTGGTATGATGTTATTATGGCTGGAGGGAAGGAGGAGAGAGGGAGGGAGGGAGGAGAGAGGGAGGGAGGGAGGAAGGAAAGGTGGGTGGGAAGGAGAGGGACAGTAAGTGTTGCTACAGTAAATGTTATCTTTCTCTCCCACGTCCTTCCCTTTTTCCCACGATCTTTCCTTTTTTTCCCACCGCCCTCTCCTTTTCTCCCACGCTTTTCCTTTTTTTCCCACGCCCTTTCTTTTTTTTCACACACACTCTATATTTTTCCCACGCCCTGCCTTTTTTCCCACACTCTTTCCTTTTTTTTCTCACGCCCGTCCCTTTTTCCCCACTCTCTATTCCGTTTTTTCCCTCCTACGTTTACACATATATTTGTCCACACACAACAAAAAAAAAAAAAGAATTCGTTTCATCACACAAAAACAAAAGTTGTTATTTGTTACAGCAAAATAAATATGAGAGAGATCACGTCTGGAAATTTATGGGTTTGAATATTTGGGCTGACAGAGGGAAAGAGAGAGAGGCTGACGTTGTGTGACTGACGTGATAACGCTGGCTGACACACCACCACTACCACCACCACCATCATCACCATCCCTACCACCACCACCAACATCATCATCACCACTACCACCACCAGTACCTTCACTACAAACACAATCAGTGCTACCAGCAATCCCATTCCCCCACACCACCCATCACCCTCATCACCCCCATTACCACCATTCCCCAACCCCATCCCACACCACCCATCACCCCATCATCACCATCCTCCCACCCTTTTCTACACCCACCCATCACCCCCATTCCCCCACACCCACCCATCACCCCCATCACCACCATCCTCCAACCCCATCCCACACCACCCATCACCCCCATCACCACCATCCCCCACCACCCATCACCCCCAGCACCACCATCCTCCACCCCTTCCCACACCATCAATCACCCCCATCACCCCCATCCTCCACCCAATCCTACACCACCCATCACCCCCATCCCCCCACCCCATCACACACCACCCATCACCCCTATCCCCCCACCCCATCACACACGACCCATCACCCATCACCTGTCCACCTGTCCCCTCACCATGACACCTGTCCTCAATTATTCCAGTCCTCGCGTAACTCGGTAAGACCAGCCAAGACGCATACCTCACCAGGATCACCTGAGCGTGCAGGCTGTCACACATCACACCTGGTCTTTCTTACCTGTATATCAAAGTTTACCTGTATACCCGCGGTGACCCAGAATCAGTCAGTAAAGACGGGTGGGGGAGGTGGGAGGGGAGGGGGAGGTCATTGCGTGTCTCAGGTAATTTATAAGACAAATTGGCAGATATTTACAGCTGGTCGCCATGACATCTTCTCGGAACACCATTTACGGATCAATAGATTACAGGTGTTGGGTTTTGCAGGTGAGGCTTTGTTTCTCTGAGGTAAATACAACGTTGTTTATTTATTTTTTACAGGATTCATGTGTGTGTGTGTGTGTGTGTGTGTGTGTGTGTGTGTGTAATAATAATAATAATAATACTAATAATAATAATAATAATAATAATAATAACAATAATAATAATAATAATAATAATAATAATAATAATAAATAATGAACGACATAGAGAATATATAACAGCCAAAATACTATACAATAACAGCTGCTTGAGGTCCGGTCATTTAACATAAACTTTCAGCATCAAACGAGAAGAAACATGAGAGTGAACAAACGAGTTAAATAGGATCTACAGGAGGCTTCACAGGGTATCGTATGGCCTCACATCTACAGGAGGCTTCACAGGGTATCGTGTGGCCTCACATCTAAAGGAGGCTTCACAGGGTATCGTATGGCCTCACATCTAAAGGAGGCTTCACAGGGTATCGTGTGGCCTCACATCTACAGGAGGCTTCACAGGGTATCGTATGGCCTCACATCTAAAGGAGGCTTCACAGGGTATCGTATGGCCTCACATCTAAAGGAGGCTTCACAGGGTATCGTGTGGCCTCACATCTACAGGAGGCTTCACAGGGTATCGTATGGCCTCACATCTAAAGGAGGCTTCACAGGGTATCGTGTGGCCTCACATCTACAGGAGGCTTCACAGGGTATCGTATGGCCTCACATCTACAGGAGGCTTCACAGGGTATCGTATGGCCTCACATCTACAGGAGGCTTCACAGGGTATCGTATGGCCTCACATCGACAGGAGGCTTCACAGGGTATCGTATGGATTCACATCTACAAGAGGCTTCACAGGGTATCGTATGGCCTCACATCTACTGGAGGCTTCACAGGGTATCGTATGGCTTCACATCTACAGGAGGCTTCACAGGGTATCGTATGGCCTCACATCTACTGGAGGCTTCACAGGGTATCGTATGGCCTCACATCTACTGGAGGCTTCACAGGGTATCGTATGGCCTCACATCTACAGGAAGCTTCACAGGGTATCGTATGGCTTCACATCTACAGGAAGTTTCACAGGGTATCGTATGGCCTCACATCTACAGGAGGCTTCACAGGGTATCGTATGGTCTCACATCTACAGGAGGCTTCACAGGGTATCGTATGGCCTGACATGTACAGAAGGCTTCACAGGGTATCGTATGGCCTCACATCTACAGGAGGCTTCACAGGGTATCGTATGGCCTCACATCTACAGGAGGCTTCACAGGGTATCGTATGGCCTCACATCTACAGGAGGCTTCACAGGGTATCGTATGGCTTCACATCTACAGGAGGCTTCACAGGGTATCGTATGGCCTCACATCTACAGGAGGCTTCACAGGGTATCGTATGGCCTCACATCTACTGGAGGCTTCACAGGGTATCGTGTGGCCTCACATCTACAGGAGGCTTCACAGGGTATCGTATGGCCTCACATCTAAAGGAGGCTTCACAGGGTATCGTGTGGCCTCACATCTACAGGAGGCTTCACAGGGTATCGTATGGCCTCACATCTAAAGGAGGCTTCACAGGGTATCGTGTGGCCTCACATCTACAGGAGGCTTCACAGGGTATCGTATGGCCTCACATCTACAGGAGGCTTCACAGGGTATTGTATGGCCTCACATCTAAAGGAGGCTTCACAGGGAATCGTATGGCCTCACATCGACAGGAGGCTTCACAGGGTATCGTATGGCTTCACATCTACAGAGGCTTCACAGGGTATCGTATGGCCTCACATCTACAGGAAGCTTCACAGGGTATCGTATGGATTCACATCTACAAGAGGCTTCACAGGGTATCGTATGGCCTCACATCTACTGGAGGCTTCATAGGGTATCGTATGGCTTCACATCTACAGGAGGCTTCACAGGGTATCGTATGGCCTCACATCTACTGGAGGCTTCACAGGGTATCGTATGGCCTCACATCTACTGGAGGCTTCACAGGGTATCGTATGGCCTCACATCTACAGGAAGCTTCACAGGGTATCGTATGGCTTCACATCTACAGGAAGCTTCACAGGGTATCGTATGGCCTCACATCTACAGGAGGCTTCACAGGGTATCGTATGGTCTCACATCTACAGGAGGCTTCACAGGGTATCGTATGGCCTGACATGTACAGAAGGCTTCACAGGGTATCGTATGGCCTCACATCTACAGGAGGCTTCACAGGGTATCGTATGGCCTCACATCTACAGGAGGCTTCACAGGGTATCGTATGGCCTCACATCTACAGGAGGCTTCACAGGGTATCGTATGGCTTCACAGGGTATCGTATGGCCTCACATCTACAGGAGGCTTCACAGGGTATCGTATGGCCTCACATCTACTGGAGGCTTCACAGGGTATCGTATGGCCTCACATCTACAGGAGGCTTCACAGGGTATCGTATGGCTTCACATCTACAGAAGGCTTCACAGGGTATCGTATGGCCTCACATATGCACTAGGTATGAGGGACAAGTCAGGTCTTTCCTCCCGGCTGGTCACAACACACACAGATCCCACACCAATCACGACGACTTGGTAGGATTTCTCAGCTCACAAAGGATGTTGGTCGGAATCCTTCATTTATCACCCGATGTTCCAGGAAGTCCTTATTTCTGGCCTGTTATTGGTAGGAGTCCTTACCCTACGCGTGTCAAGGACCTCCCGGGTGGGTTGTAAGGCCCTACGTTGGCTGTGACTACTATACTGTGCATTAATTCGTCAGGTATTCCTACAGTCCACGTTTCATTTCACTTCAAGTTGAAATTGTCGCTTTTGTATCATCTGTGGATTCATCATTAGTCTCGGTACTGTATTCTTGGTGTGTGTGTGTGTGTGTGTGTGTGTGTGTGTGTGTGTGTGTGTGTGTGTGTGTGTGTATCATGGATCGACACAGCACCACAACAAAACAGATACCAGCATATTAAAACACCCACAACCACCACAACCACACCGTCAGAAGCTAATTAAGGTGGTTGTTTATTTGTGTTGTATGAAACGTTCGAGACAACAACGTTTGTTTGGGGTCAGGCCCGGAGAAACGTTGAGCCCGAACTAATGACTAAAGCCCGAAACTGGAAGTAGGTTAGGTTAGGTTAGGTTAGGTTAGGTATGGTTAGGTTAGGTTAGGTTAGGTTAGGTGCCTCATCTGGGTCTATTTTCTACAGGTCTCTCCATTAACTGAGAGACTCGTTCTTTCATTGTGTGGTTGTTAAAATATGACGTAATTAAGATATAATAAAAAAGGTCTCCCTAGTGGTCATTATTTCCACCATCCAACTGATGCTGACATCAACGAGCTGACATTAACCTTTAACCTAACCTAACCTAACCTAACCTAATCTAACCTAACCTAACCTAAAACAACGACAACAACAACATCTTTACACAATTCCCAGCTGTGTAAACCTTGATTGACTCTTGGAAGACATCCATATGGTGTCGCCAAGGCAAGTCTCCTCCCATCCCTCCTCTTCCCTACTCTCCCTACATCTCCTCCCCCTACCCTCCTCTCCCCACCTGTCTTCTCCTCCCCCTTCTTCTCCCCTCATCTCAGCTCCCCTTATTTCCCCTCCGCTCTGTTCCCTCCTTTCCTCTCCCCTCCTCTCTTTACCGCTCCCCTCCCATCCTCTCCCCCCACCCCACCCCTCCTCCCCTCCCAGAACTCACCCCACGACGCTGTGAGACATTCTGGTTGACAGCCTCTATCAAAATACTGTCAGGATTTATCGAGAAGAAACTCTAAGACTGTCGACCGATCTGTCAGCGTGAGAGTCGATCCAAACCTTGACTCAATTACTGGAATAATTTTGTTTATGAGAGAGAGAGAGAGAGAGAGAGAGAGAGAGAGAGAGAGAGAGAGAGAGAGAGAGAGAGAGAGAGAGAGAGAGAGAGAGAGACCAGTAGTGAGAATCAGCCTTCAGTGTCCACCTCGTCGCTTCAGTAAACTTGTTAGTGACAGTAAAGAGGAAAGAAATATATTTTGCATGAAAAGTTGGAGATCACAGGAAGAGTCTCTCTCTCTCTCTCTCTCTCTCTCTCTCTCTCTCTCTCTCTCTCTCTCTCTCTCATATGTCTGTCTGTTTCACTCTCTGTCTACCTTCTTATGTCTCTCTCTCTCTCTCTCTCTCTCTCTCTCTCTCTCTCTCTCTCTCTCATATGTCTGTCTGTTTCACTCTCTGTCTACCTTCTTATGTCTCTCTCTCTCTCTCTCTCTCTCTCTCTCTCTCTCTCTCACAATATCAACTTCTACCCCGTCATGCAGAAAACAATTGTGGACACATTTTCATTTTTTTTTCATAATGTGTCCCCGAAGCGCCTGCCTCTAATTGCCTAATTTGCATATTTTTCTGCCTATCAGCTCATTGTTATCGAGTTAGTTAGTTGGCGAGGTGTTAGTAACGAGCACATAACTGGCTCGGGTAATAACTTAGAGAGAGAGAGAGAGAGAGAGAGAGAGAGAGAGAGAGAGAGAGAGAGAGAGAGAGAGAGAGAGAGAGAGAGAGAGAATAAGCTTTCTTGTAACTTTACCTAACCTAACCTAACCTAACCTAACCTAACCTACCCCATACGCACAACAGAAAAGAACAAGATTACATGCTTACAAACATATGAAAAAAAATAATCATATTACTTTGGTCATTTAAACAAGCCAATTACAGATTTTGCCAGTATTAACGCTATGTGATTGGCTGGTTCAATTAAAGGTAGTTAAGTACATTAGGATATAATAATGTGGTTTTTATAGTAAGAGATTTTAATAGTAATTTGGTTATTGTTAGAACTTCATGTGAAGTAAAATTATAATAGGTGTTTCCTTGGGTGTAAGAGGGAGAGTTTGTTGTCATGGTGTGTGGATGACTGTCCTCTGTTGGAGTTTTCTTGTATAGCTCTTCCTTTTCCTCTTCCTCCTCTTCCCCTTCTTCCTCTTTCTGCAGTGGGAGCGGGTAAACAAGGCGAAAGATTACAGGGAAATAGTGTTAGGAATGATGACATAACTAAATTAGACAGGGAGTTTAAAACTAAACGCGGTAAGGGAAGGACTCAGAACACGACTAACTTAAATGTATATTACGCGAACAGTAGAAGTATGAGAAACAAAATGGATGATATTAGGGCCTTGGTATGTACCGAAGAAATCGATATAATTGCATTCACTGAAACATGGATCAACCTAGACACACGTGAATTACCAGTCGAATACCAAATTGCGGGTTACAAACTGTTCCATACCGATAGGCAGACCAGGAAAGGAGGCGGAGTAGCAATCTATGTTAGGGATAATCTGAAGTGTGAAATAAATAAGGAAATAAAAACTGAGAGGAATACAGAAACAATTTGGATAGAATTAAGCGACGGTCGGGAAAAATTAATCACAGGAGTAATATATAGACCCCCCAATCTTGACAGAGTCAATGAGCGACTTATCTGGGATGAAATGCGCAGGGCTTCCATACACAACAAAGTCTGTATAGTAGGCGACTTTAACCTTGGCCAAATAGATTGGACCGACCTTACGGGAAACTCAGAATCAGAGGATTTTCTCGAGACGATCCAGGACTGTTTCCTAAGTCAACATATAACCGAACCCACACGGGGTAATAATATATTGGATTTTTTTGTCAAACAGAGAAAACCTCATTAGCAATGTCGAGGTAGGGAACGAACTTGCAAACAGCGATCACAAAGAAATTCGATTCCAGTTAGATTTTCAGGGCAGACGTAAGGAAAATTCCACTAAAGTACCAGATTTCAGAAGGGCAAACTTTGACAGTTTAAAGAGGCAGCTGAGAGAGGGGGTGTCGCGCTTGGCCGTGAACCTGACAGATGACACCGACCTGATAACGAGATCTGAGATTGCCGAGTTCCACGACAATTTAAATAGTGAGTTACTTAATGCACAAAGGCAGAACATACCATACAAAAAACTCAGATCAAACAACAATGACCCTAAATGGATAAATAATTATTTAAAGAACATCATTGGCCAAAGGAAGGCTATAGGTAGAAGGATAAATCGTGGCGAAATTCACCTCCGGGACTATTATAGGGTATTGGCGAGTAGGGTTAAAACCGAGATAAGGAAAGCAAAGAGGAATAATGAGGTAAGGATAGCAAGGGAGGCAAAGACAAACCCCAAAGGATTCTACCAAATGTACCAAACTAAAACACGAGAAAAGATTGGACCAATACGGTCAGACTCCGGCGAGCTCACTGATAACGACGGAGAAATGAGCAATAATTTGAATAAATATTTTTCAACAGTTTTCACCAGCGAAAATTTAAACATGATACCCGAGGCACCGACTCTATTCAGAGATAGTGAAGAAAACAAATTAAGTGAGATAGTAGTGACTAGTAACGATGTTAGTAAGCAAATAGACAAACTAAAGCCTAATAAGTCACCTGGTCCCGATGAGATATTTGCCAGAGTATTAAAGGAATGTAAGGAAGAGCTTAGTATGCCCTTAGCAAAGTTGTTTAACATGTCCTTAAAAACAGGTGTAGTACCAGAATCCTGGAGGATAGCGAATGTAATACCGATCTTCAAGAAGGGGGATAGATCACTATCCTCTAACTACCGCCCAATCAGTCTAACATCAATAGTAGGCAAATTACTGGAAGCAATCATTTCAAACTCTATTCGAAATCACCTGGAGAAGCACAGATTGATCAATGATTCCCAGCATGGCTTCACAAGCGGACGTTCTTGCCTAACTAATCTATTAACATTCTTTTCATCAGTTTTCGAATCAGTGGACGAGGGGCACAATTATGATGTGGTATATCTCGACTTTAGCAAAGCCTTCGACAGAGTACCCCACGAAAGACTAATTAGAAAGGTAGAAGCTCATGGCATCAAAGGTGACATCCTTAAATGGATTAGGGCGTGGTTACAGGACAGGAAACAGCGAGTGAGCATTAACGGCACTAAGTCCCATTGGAGCAACGTCACAAGTGGAGTTCCCCAAGGCTCAGTACTTGGACCATTATTGTTTATTATATACATAAACGACATAGATATCGGCATAGACAGCAACATAAGTAAATTTGCTGATGATACTAAAATAGGACGTGTTATCAAATCTGACGAGGACTCGGCAAAACAACAGGAGGATCTAAACATATTTTTCGAATGGTCTGAAAAATGGCAGATGAAATTCAACATTGACAAATGTAAGGTACTCAGTATAGGAAATGTAAACAGGGAAACCAGATACCAGATGAACAACGATGCCATAGAGAAATCCGACTGCGAGAGAGATTTAGGAGTAATGATAAGTAGGAACCTTAAGCCAAGTAAACAATGTGTTTTTGCTCGTAACAAGGCTAATAAAGTACTTGGGTTCATACAAAGGAGTGTTAGTTACAAGACTAGCGAGGTCATCCTAAAGCTGTATCTTGCTCTTGTGAGACCACACCTGGATTACGCAGTCCAGTTCTGGTCACCGTATTACAGAATGGATATAGAATCCTTGGAAAGAATTCAGAGGAGAATGACAAGACTAATCCCGGGTATCAGGAACCTTGAGTATAGAGACAGGTTAAAGCATCTTAATTTGCACTCCCTTGAGAGACGTAGAGCGAGGGGCGACCTGATAGAGGTGTATAAATGGAAGGCAGGGCTAAACAAAGGGGACATTACAAAGGTACTCAAATTATCCAACCAGGAGCGAACTCGTAACAATGGTTTTAAATTGGACAAATTTAGATTTAGGCGTGAAATAGGTAAACACTGGTTTGGAAACAGAGTAGTGGATGAATGGAACAAGTTACCAAATATCATCATCAACTCGAATACGCTGAATTGCTTCAAACATAGGTTGGATGCTCATATGAGCAATAGGGGTTGGGTGTAAACGGGACTGCCCAGTATGGGCCAATAGGCCCGCTGCAGTTTCCTCCATTCTTATGTTCTTATGTTCTTATGTTCTTCCTCTTCCACAAGCTTTTCGTTTTCCTTCTCTTCCTTCATCTTTCTCCTCTTCCTCTTTTTTCCTCCAGCTCTACGTCGTTTTATTCCTCCTTTTCCTCCTTCTCAAGCTCTTCATAGTCCTCTTCCTCCTCCTCCTTCTCAAGCTCTTCATAGTCCTCTTCCTCCTCCTCCTTCTCAAGCTCTTCATGGTCCTCTTCCTCCTCCTCCTTCTCAAGCTCTTCATATTCCTCTTCCTCCTCCTCCTTCTCAAGCTCTTCATGGTCCTCTTCCTCCTCCTCCTTCTCAAGCTCTTCGTAGTCCTCTTCCTCCTCCTTCTCAAGCTCTTCATAGTCCTCTTCCTCCTCCTCCTTCTCAAGCTCTTCATGGTCCTCTTCCTCCTCCTCCTTCTCAAGCTCTTCATAGTCCTCTTCCTCTTCCTCCTTCTCAAGCTCTTCATAGTCCTCTTCCTCCTCCTCCTTCTCAAGCTCTTCATAGTCCTCTTCCTCCTCCTCCTTCTCAAGCTCTTCATAGTCCTCTTCCTCCTCCTCCTTCTCAACTCTTCATAGTCCTCTTCCTCCTCCTCCTTCTCAAGCTCTTCATGGTCCTCTTCCTCCTCCTCCTTCTCAAGCTCTTCATGGTCCTCTTCCTCCTCCTCCTTCTCAAGCTCTTCATAGTCCTCTTCCTCCTCCTTCTCAAGCTCTTCATAGTCCTCTTCCTCTTCCTCCTTCTCAAGCTCTTAATAGTCCTCTTCCTCCTCCTCCTTCTCAAGCTCTTCATAGTCCTCTTCCTCCTCCTCCTTCTCAAGCTCTTCATGGTCCTCTTCCTCCTCCTCCTTCTCAAGCTCTTCATAGTCCTCTTCCTCCTCCTCCTTCTCAAGCTCTTCATGGTCCTCTTCCTCCTCCTCCTTCTCAAGCTCTTCATAGTCCTCTTCCTCCTCCTCTTTCTCAAGCTCTTCATAGTCCTCTTCCTCCTCCTCCTTCTCAAGCTCTTCATGGTCCTCTTCCTCCTCCTCCTTCTCAAGCTCTTCATAGTCCTCTTCCTCCTCCTCCTTCTCAAGCTCTTAATAGTCCTCTTCCTCCTCCTCCTTCTCAAGCTCTTCATAGTCCTCTTCCTCCTCCTCCTTCTCAAGCTCTTCATAGTCCTCTTCCTCCTCCTCCTTCTCAAGCTCTTCATAGTCCTCTTCCTCCTCCTCCTTCTCAAGCTCTTCATGGTCCTCTTCCTCCTCCTCCTTCTCAAGCTCTTCATAGTCCTCTTCCTCCTCCTCCTTCTCAAGCTCTTCATAGTCCTCTTCCTCCTCCTCCTTCTCAAGCTCTTAATAGTCCTCTTCCTCCTCCTCCTTCTCAAGCTCTTCATAGTCCTCTTCCTCCTCCTCCTTCTCAAGCTCTTCATGGTCCTCTTCCTCCTCCTCTTTCTCAAGCTCTTCATAGTCCTCTTCCTCTTCCTCCTTCTCAAGCTCTTAATAGTCCTCTTCCTCCTCCTCCTTCTCAAGCTCTTCATGGTCCACTTCCTCCTCCTCCTTCTCAAGCTCTTCATGGTCCTCTTCCTCCTCCTCCTTCTCCTCCTCAATCTGTTCATCTTCCTCCTTCTCCTCAACCTGTATACCGTCTTCTCCCTTCCTTCCTCCTCCTCCTCCTCATTCATCTTCCGTGACGGTGTGATAAACGAGCCAGAGAGCCACACCATGTGACCCTCTCCCTTCCTCTGTCGTGTTTACAATATGTCACAGTTACTTCACGACGTGTGTGTGTGTGTTGTGTGTGTGTGTGTGTGTGTGTGTGTGTGAGAGATGTGGTTTTGAATCTCTCTCTCTCTCTCTCTCTACCTTTTTCTTATTTTTCTTCCTTTCTTCCCACTCCGATCTTCCCCTCCTCTCTCTTTTCAATCCCACTCCCCACCCACCACTTCCTCCTCTCCCTGACCCCCTCTTACCTGTTGGCCTTCACCTTGATGTAAGCGTCTTATTTCTGCCTACTTCCTCTCCTTCCTCTCTCTCTCTCTCTTCTTCCCACTCCTTTCTCTCTCTCTCTCTTCTTCCTCCTACCCCATTTCTCCTTCCTCTCTCCCCCATTCCACTGCCTTTTTCATTTCTTCTTCCTCCTCTCACTAGTCTTTTCCTCCTACGACAAATACTAACCGATATCTTCCCCTACGACAGATAGTAACCGATATCTTCCCCCTACGATATACAGTAACCGATATTTTCCTCCTACGACAGATAGTAACCGATATCTTCCCTCTATGACAGATAGTAACCGATATCTTCCCTCTATGACAGATAGTAACCGATATCTTCCCTCTATGACAGATAGTAACCGATATCTTCCTTTGATGGGTAAAAGTTGACACAAGTAATATGGAAATATCGGGATGGTGAGTCGGCCTCTCCCTGACCGATTTTTTGAGGTGGAAAAATGTTGGTTGTTGGAGAGAGAGAGAGAGAGAGAGAGAGAGAGAGAGAGAGAGAGAGAGGTGGGGGGTGGTATTAGCATTTTTACCTCTAAGTTCAATGGCTTAGGTTCCGGGTTATTAAGTGAATGTGTTATAAGTGCCATTAACAGACCAAACGTTAATCGAGGGAATGGGAGAGTGATGGAGAGGGAATGGGAGAGTGATGGAGAGGGAATGGGAAAGGGGTGGAGAGAGGGAGCGGGAGAGGGGTGTAATGAGAGATGGTAGGAGACTAGAGAGAGGTGGGGGGGGGGGGTTAAGATTAAGTTTGAGAAGTATTTAATGATGAGGAAGAGCAAGATTGAGAGAGAGAGAGAGAGAGAGAGAGAGAGAGAGAGAGAGAGAGAGAGAGAGAGAGAGAGAGAGTGAAAATTGTGGTAAGTATCGAGTAAGGTAATGGTTATTGATGTTTGTTGTGGTTGATGGTAATGGTGGTGGTAGTGAAAATGGTGGTAGTGGTGGTAGAGATGATGATGATGATGATGATGATGAAAACCGTTCATCATACATCTCACCCCTTCTCAATTCTTCCATCTCTCCCTCTCTACTTCTCCCTCTCCCTTCCCCCTCCCCCTCCATCACCTCTCCCCCCCCTCTCTCACCTCTCCCTCACTTCCTTTCAGACCTCCGGCAGCCAGCACTCTCACTGATGCTATGCCCATATACCTCTCCCACCCCCCTCTCTCTCTCTCTCTCTCTCTCTCTCTCTCTCTCTCTCTCTCTCCATCTCTCTCTCTCTCTCAGGTAAGATCACTAAGATAATGAAGACATGGTAACATAAGTGTACGTAATGTAAAAAGCCAGGTAAGTTAATTAAGGTAAAAACGCAAAGTAATGAACGTAAGGTAATGAACGTAAGATAATGAACGTAAGGTAATGAACGTAAGGTAATGAACGTAAGGTAATGAACGTAAGGTAACGAAGGTAAGGTAATAAACCTAAGGTAATAAACCCAAGGTTGATGAACGTAAGGTAATGAACGTAAGCCAGTGCCACCATCAACACGAGAGGCCAAATCATGAACTAACACAACTCTAAGTCACCAACCAACAACTTCTTTAAAACTTTCTCCATATAAGAATTTTTTTTGTCCTCTTGGCGGCAAAGTTTGTTAAGGTGCTGAGAAAAGTTGTAAAGGGTTGTTAATGGGGTGAGGGGGGATTAATGGGGTGAGGGGTTGTTAATGGGGTGAGGGGGGATTAATGGGGTGAGGGGGGATTAATGGGGTGAGGGGGATTAATGGGGCGAGGGGTGGTTAATGGGGTGAGGGGGGATTAATGGGGTGAGAGGGATTAATGGTGTGAGGGGTGGTTAATGGGGTGAGGGGGGATTAATGGGGTGAGGGGTGGTTAATGGGGTGAGGGGGATTAATGGGGTGAGAGGGATTAATGGTGTGAGGGGTGGTTAATGGGGTGAGGGGGATTAATGGGGTGAGGGGTGGTTAATGGGGTGAGGGGGATTAATGGGGTGAGGGGTGGTTAATGGGGTGAGGGGGTATTAATGGGGTGAGAGGGATTAATGGTGTGAGGGGTGGTTAATGGGGTGAGGGGGGATTAATGGGGTGAGGGGGGATTAATGGGGTGAGGGGTGGTTAATGGGGTGAGGGGGGATTAATGGGGTGAGGGGTGGTTAATGGGGTGAGGGGGGATTAATGGGGTGAGGGGTGATTAATGGGGTGAGGGGGATTAATGGGGTGAGGGGGGATTAATGGGGTGAGGGGGATTAATGGTGTGAGGGGGGATTAATAGGGTAAGGGGTACTTAAGGGGGAAAGGGAGGTGGTTAATGAGGT
>CAUDMG010004128.1:420000-452500 GCA_958450375.1 Homarus gammarus | reverse complement strand
CTAGCGCCCATACACACACACAAACGCTCACAAATGTTAAGGAACACACACACACACACACACACACAAAGCTTCATTCATCTACCGTAGGATACAATATTTTCAAGTTTAATTTCTTAAGTTCATCTGTAAGTGGTAGATTGGGTGGTCTAATCCAATTATCTTTTCCACCAATCACAAGCTAATCTAATATCATCAGCCAATTAGATGTGTTGTTTTTATGTATGGCAACAGCCCCAGTTTTAAAGGGAGGTGATATTTTCTTTTCCTCCATCCCATCTCTTCTCTTGCTTCATCCTTCCTCAGCCCTAACCCCTTAGAATTTACCCCTTATTTCTTGCACTTTAGCCCTCACCCCTTAGCCAACTCCATTTAGTTCTCACCCCTTAACCCTCACCCCTTTCTCCCTAACCCCTTAACCCTTAGATCTCTCCTTCATCATCACCCCTTAACCATCACCCCTTAACCTTTACCCCTTAATGTCCCCAAAAGTCATCTAACCATTAAAATACCCCCTCCCCCAGGACCTCCCATTACCTTCCCGTGACCCATTAATAATAACAGTGCCATCAGGGAGGGAAAACATTAGCCTAGGGCCAATTAGCGAGACGAAGGCGACGCTACTGATGGCCTGGGCCCCCTACCTGTGTTAGCTAATGGTGTGTATGAGTGTAGATTAATTAAGGTATTTAGTTGTTGTTATTATTATTATTATTATTATTATTATTATTATTATTAATGTTATTATTATTATTAACGCAGTTGTAATCATCAATTATTACTACATCATTATGATAATTACCAATATATATGTTAATGTTCTAATTATCTGTTAATTGTTTATAGCTATTTCTTAAACACACACACACACACACACACGGTAGGGCAGGAGGAAGGTCGATTGTACGCTCTATGACAACAGGTCTCCCCCTCCCTCTCCCTCCCACCAGCTTTCCCTCTGTCCCTCCCTCCCTCCTCATCTGTTATGGTGCAAGGTCGTGTCACCTGGATAATGTTCCACCCCCCCCCCCCACCGCCACTCTAATACCTGCGAGGTGAAAGTGATGTACGTTACCTAACCTAACCTAACCTAACCTAACCTAGCCTAACCTAACTTAAACTAGATACGTTCATTTAACACCAATAAGAAAACAAAATTAACACCGAGTCTCTACCTTAACTAGATACGCTCACTTAACACCAGTTAGGAGACAAAATTAACACTGAGACTCTACCTTAACTAGATACGTTCACTTAGCACCAGTTAGGAGACAAAATTAACACTGAAACTCTACCTTAACTAGATACGTTCATTTAGTACCAGTCAGGAGACAAAATTAACACTGAGACTCTACCTTAACTAGATACATTCACTTAGCACCAGTTAAGAGACAAAATTAACACTGAGACTCTACCTTAACTAGTTACGTTCACTTAGCACCAGTTAGGAGACAAAATTAACACTGAGACTCTACCTTAACTAGATACCTTCACTTAACACCAACTCGTCAACATCACCACCATACCTTAACTTCCTCGGGGCTCAGTTTTACAATTCTTACATATTTCCTAAGTTCAATTTTACCCTCAACTGGTGACTAGGAGCGTGAGTGAGATGGATGAGGGGACCAGGATGGATGAGGAGGCCAGGGAGGATGTGTGTGGCAGCTTCCTTGACGGTGACACATGCATCATCCATCTGTTATCCCCAGCAGCAGTTGAGGTTCACAAAGGTTCCTATGTTTATCACTCGTAAATAATGATGTAAGAATGTATGTGATTGGTTGATTTAAGGTGATGTTTTTATTTGGATGTATTTGATTGGTTGGTTTCAGTGGAGGGATATTTTGTTTTTGATGTTGTTGTTGTTTCAGTTGTGTTTGTTTTGTGAATATATTTGAGTATGTGTTTGTGTTTTAGCTCAGGTGATTAGAGATTATAATTAGGCTATAAACACACACACACACACACACACACACACACACACACACACACACACAATTCAACAAGAAGTATTTTCTTATTTTTTCCTCACAACTTTTTTTCCCTTAAAGCACTTATAGAATTTTTTCCCCGGACAAAGTTATAAAGAGATATTTCCCAAGTAAAAGTTGTTTGTTTTTTTTATTTATGTTTCATCTCTCTCTCTCTCTCTCTCTCTCTCTCTCTCTCTCTCTCTCTCTCTCTCTCTCTCATTAAGGTGGCAGAGCTGTAGTCTTTTCACAAATTTCAATAAGCATTAAGACATTTCCCGGAACATGCTCAATGCTCCGTCGACAACAACACTGAAGGAAGTCATTTAAATCTCCGCAGAAAAATGCTCTTCCACACGAACTGCCATGAAGAAACTACCATTGTTCTACCATGAATTGCACTACCAGCATCGTATTAACTACATGAATTGAGGAAGCTACCATAATACTACTACTACTACTGCTACTAATACTACTACTACTACTACTACTACTTTATTTTTTTTTTATTTTTTTTTTTTTTTAAACGTGGCCTCCAGCCTCCCCCAATAGCCACACCTTCGCCACCATTTATTTACCTTAATATTAAATATCCTAATACATAAGAAGCTATTCTACCTGTGTTAAATTAGTTGAGCCGCAGATCTATGCCGCATTCAGTGACTGTAGCCTCATAGTCAATATCTGCAGCAGTTGTCGGAGTAGGGGCAGAAGCTCTCGGTCCCCTGAGGCAGAGCAAAGCCGACCGAAGGAGAGAGAAGGACAGTCGACATCTCATCCAGGCTGTAACATAACTTCTGGGCTGCTGCTTCTGTTCGGAGATCAGCTCCGCGAGTCTGGCGTAGAAACATCTTGCACTTGGGCCCATCCCACCAGAGGTTGTGAACACTAGAGGAGTGAAGCTGCCTTGATCAACATTTTGTATTCTCTCCCCATATGCCCTTCTCTTGTCGTTCTCGTTCCTCCTATGCGCAGCATCGAGAGCTAGGTTACGGTGACAAACGGCCATGGGATCAAAAATCCTGCTGTCGAAGAAAGCTCGCTGTCCCCGCGTCCAGAATCCTCGAGCACTGACGTCCACACGGGCTTCGTTAGAAGTGTTTGAAGTCCTATGTTGGAAGATCTCGCCATCCAGTGGAAGGAGGGTCGGTTCTACCATGACATCCCGGCAGATTTCCTTCAACATATTTGCTGTGAGATCCCTTACCTCGTCATGCCTCATGCATGTGAAGCCCCCCTTCTTGCAGACCATGGCGTGATCGCCATCATAGGAAGAGCCACACACGCATTGGGAGGGCAAACCATCTACTGGCCAACCGTACCTTAGAGCAATGGCATCTGTAAATTCTTGTTTGTTAAGGCTGAAACCATTTGCCCTTATCGGTAACGTAGTTAACCAGTTCGAGGCGCCCACCTCCTGCACTATAGCTACTTTTTTTGTCAAATTTTCTGGAACCTGCAGCAATAGTTGCTGCAACATGTCATTTTGGCAGTGCTGCCGATCTGTTGCAATGGACCTACGGATCTTATTAACTTCGCTGGTGTCCACTTCCCCTGTTGCATTCTGGGCTATTATGTGGTCAGTGAGGGTTGCCGTGAGCTTAAGTGAATTTTGATGTTCAGAGTCAGCAATCTCCTCTGGATTAGTTAGTCCCATCCCTCCCAGTCTTGGTGGAAGTGCAAGAAGTGTTCTTTCTGCTAGGGTTAAGTCAGGGTGTTTCACTAGTTTGGGAATGAACTTGACACTGATTGCTTCTTCTACTACTACTACTACAACTACTACTACTACTACTACTACTACTAATAATAATAATAATAATAATAATAATAATAATAATAATAAATTCATGCAAAATCATAAAACAGACAGACAGATAATTATATTACAACACTATACAACACTATACAACACTATACAACACTATACAACTATACAACAAACATACATTATCAACACTTCCCCTACACTAACTGTATTATAATAACTCTAATACTGTATTTGTTATTCCTACATTAATACAACAATAATACAACACACTACAAGATATCTACGATTATTTAAGCTACAGTTACAAATTACGTTACTTGTTGTGTTTGTATGGGGATAATGATATTATTAATGCGTATAATATAAATGGCATAATAGCTTTTTCGTTTTATTTATTTATTCATGAAGTTACAAATTGAATTAATGTTAGTTTGAATATAATATGTGGGATTTATGTGGGGTGGAGTAGCGTAGGGTAGGGTATTTTAAAGTAGGTTTACATAGGTTAGGTTAGGTTAGGTTAGTTAAAATGAATAGTGTTGACTAAATTACCCCCATGTACACCGATAAAATACATAGTCTACAGTATCCTATATCCACACTGCCTCTAACTGATAGCAAAATATTATACCATACGATCTAAAATGTCTCCATCTTTAGTTATTAATTGAATGACATAAACCTCTTATAACAAATTTATAGGTAGTAATGAAATATAAAATAATCTCCCCACAAAATGGCGCATCGAATACAATAAAATAATCGACCTTAACTTTAATAAAATACCAATTATTTGTACATTGTGAAACGTTAATCTCATGAAGGACTTTGAGATTAAAGGGGCCATCCTGACTCTGCATACGGTTAAGAGGCCCCACGTGACTCTATATACAGTTAAGGGGGCCCACGTGACTCTATATACAGCTAAGGGGGCCCACGTGACTCTATATACAGTTAAGGGGTCCCACGTGACTCTATATACAATTAAGGGGGCCCACGTGACTCTATATACAGTTAAGGGGTCCCACGTGACTCTATATACAGCTAAGGGGGCCCACGTGACTTTATATACAGTTAAGGGGGCCCACGTGACTCTATATACAGTTAAGGGGCCCACCGGACAGTTAAATCGGCGGCGCAGTTAATCGGGATCCAACAAGAAGTGGCCGCGTGTGTCAGTGTGTACTGTATGTCAGTGAGTGTGTCAGTGTGCATCAGTGTGTATGTCAGTGAGGGTGTCAGTTTGTATCAGTGTGCATGTCAGTGAGTGTATCAGTGTGTATGTCAGTGAGTGTGTCAGTGTGTATCAGTGTGTATGTCAGTGAGTGTGTCAGTGTGTGTGTATTGCATCATGCGTGACGAAGAGTGAGTGTTGACAGTGTGATGAGATTTCCAGTCTGGTCCTAATATTGGTTGGGAGGAATGTTTAGTGTGGGTGGTGGGTGGTGGGCGGGTGGGTGGGTGGTAATGGGTGGGTGGGTGGGTGTGTGGAGGTGGGGATGGTGGTAATGGGTGGGTGGGTGGGTGGTATTGGGTGGGTGGGTGGGTGGTGGAGGTGGGGATGGTGGGCAGGAAGGTGGCAGTGATAGGTGGCAATAATAGGAACCACAACAATAATAACAACAACGATAATAATAACATTAACAGCAATAACAACAATAACAGCAATAACAACAATAACAGCAATAACAACAATAACAATCACAATACTAACAACGATATCACAGAGTAACCAAACATAAGCCCAACTTGTCACTCCCATCTCCAGGTGAGTTACGGGAACTCAGGCGTGAGGGAGGACAGCGACCTACACGACACTCGGGAACAAGTTGATCAAACTATTGGGAGGAGGAGGACGTGTGTGTGTGTGTGTCTCAGCCAACCAGCCAGACTACCTTGTGCTGTTCCTCAACCATCCTAGTGGAAATGCTAGTGTTGTTATTGTTGTTGTTGTTGTTGGTGGTGATGATGGAGTGTTTTGTTGTAGATGTTTTTGTTGTTTTTGTTATTGTTGTTGTTGTTGTTTTTGTTGTTGTTGTTTTAATGTTGTTGAAGCAGCGTGTTGTTGTTGTTTATTGTTGTTGTTATTATAATATTTTTGTTGTTGTTGTGGTGTACAGTTATAAGTTGATGTAGACAGCGAAGTGAACGAGTTGATATTGAAGAAAGGTAGTTTAACCACACACACACACACACACACACACGCACACGCACACACGCACACACACACACGCACACACACACACACACGCACACACACACACACACACTGCAACAATGTCATGAGTGTTCCCGCCCAGTTCGAGCCAATAGCAGGGACCTGTAGAGTGAATGCCTTAGACCTTAGACCTTGAACTAATAAGAAAACCTGTAAGATGTGACGTCATGAAGAGGTGGGGTCCCTAAGCTCCCTTTGTGGCCGACGCAATTTGTTTAAGTCTAGTCGTCTCCTCACATGGCTTGGTATAATGTGAGTACCTATTAAGTGTCATCCATTTCACGAACTGCATTGTGATTCATATGACCCCTGGTTAGGAAGATAGGTTATTGTTTTGAAGTGTAACTGTTCATTATGAGTAAGTTTGTTAATAAACGAAGAACCGTTATGATTAGTTCTCAATTCCCTTGTGTATGGAGTAGACTAGTAGAGTATTGTGTGAGTGTCTTTTGGTGTATAGAGTAATACAGAGACCTAAGTAATAACTAGTTCATATTTTCCCTCTGTTAAGTGTTGTATCTTAGTCCCCAGCTGTTAAGTCTCCCCCAGTCTCCCCTTGTTGACGTGAGGGCTGAAGGTAGGCCTCACTGCCCCCCCCTTAGACATAAACAAATACCTCCCTCTCTCCCTCACTCCCTCCTTCCTCAGTCTACCTCTCTCCCTCACTCCCTCCTTCCTCAGTCTCCCTCTCTCCCTCACTTCCTCCTTCCTCAGTCTACCTCTCCACCCTCTCCACACCATCTAACAAGTACAACGAGGAGAATAAAATAATTAAGAATTAGGAAAGAGAGAAAGAAGTAAAAGAGTAAAAGTAAAGAAATAAAATATTAAAATAAAATAAAAAAAGAGAAAAGGAAGAATAAAACATTTTTATAATTATTGTTACAACACACACACACACACACACACACACACACACACAAACTAAACAAACTGGTAGATAATTCGAGTCACGTCTCCCTCCCAGGCAGGAAAGACTCCAGAGGGATACATCTAATTTCCGCCTGAGCTCGTGATGGTGAGAGAGAGAGAGAGAGAGAGAGAGAGAGAGAGAGAGAGAGAGAGAATCAGACAGGTAGAAAGAGAGATGAGGTGCTGAGAGAGTGTGTGTGTGTGTGAGAGAATAATTACGTTTTACGAGACCCCCTCCTTTCCTTCCTCCCTCCATCCCTCCCTCCCTACCCCCCCCCCTATCTCTCCCTACCACGCACACTCCTCCCTCTATATTGCCTTCTACGCATCCTTCTTCCTCTCCTTCACTCTCCCACACTCCTACACATCCTTCTTCCTCTCCTTCACTCTCCCACACTCCTACACATCCTTCTTCCTCTCCTTCACTCTCCCACACTCCTACACATCCTTCTTCCTCTCCTTCACTCTCCCACACTCCTACACATCCTTTTTCCTCTCCTTAATTCTCTCTCACTCTCACTTTCCGTCTCACAACCTCACTTTAGACAAGAGACAAGAAATATAAAATCCAATAGAGAGAGAGAGAGAGAGAGAGAGAGAGAGAGAGAGAGAGAGAGATGAAAAGAGATACATAACAGTGAGTGAGTGAGTGAGTGAAGCAGTAACAAGACATATATAGAGCTGCTGATGCAACTTGAACACTCCCCCCACACACACACACACAATTACCTGTATGAGCCAACCTCAGTAACAGTCAATTAATTAACATGTCTAGAGCCAGGTAGAGAGTTCCCGGAACACCTCAGGCATTGCAGTGTTAACTAACTCACAAAACCTTCCATCACGTGGTTAGGTGAGGCTAGGTTAGGCTAGGTTAGGTTAGCTTAGGTTAGGTTGGGTTAGGTTAGCTTAGGTTAGCTTAGGTTAGGTTAGGTTAGGTTAGGTTAGCTTAGGTTAGGTTCCTGGAACACTTTATTTAACACCGGAAGAAATAGCAACAGCAACATTATTTTCGTGCTCTTCCTGTGTGTGTGTGTGTGTGTGTGTGTGTGTGTGTTTCTGTCTGTCTGTCTGTCTGTCTGTGTAAATGTAAAGAAAATACCCCCCAAAAAACAATGCATTAAAGTGTTTCAATTCGTAACAAAAAATAGTTTGAAATATTACTTGTATGAAAACAATCCTGTGCTCTAATTGGTTCTCCTTTTCCACTATGTGTGTGTGTAAGAGAGAGAGAGAGAGAGAGAGAGAGAGAGAGAGAGAGAGAGAGAGTATTCCTATCTCTTCCCTCTATCTTCCTCCCTTCCCCCATCATTTTTTCCTCTTTTCCCGTTCCTCCTTCCCCTTTCAATCTCTTCTCTTTTTCCCTTCCTTCTATTTTCCTTCTTTATTTTTTCTTTTTTTCTCCTTTCCTCATTCACATTTCCTCATTATTTCAGTCTTTTTCTCGAAAAATTCCCTCCTTCCATCTTTTTCTTCTCTCCTTCTTTGCTTTTCTTACCTCCACCACTCTCTCCTTCTCTCCCTCCATCTCTCCCTCACTCCTTTTCCACAGTCATTATCTCTCAGCTCATCAGAACAAAAAAATCTCACTAGACAGGGACGGAAGTTTTACTGTGTGTGTGTGTGTGTGTGTGTGTGTGTGTGTTCTAGGTTAGGTTAGGTTAGGTTTGGTTATGTTAGTTTAGGTTAGGTTAGGTTAGGTTAGGTTAGGTTTGGTTATGTTAGTTTCGGTTAGGTTAGGTTAGGTTAGGTTAGGTTAGGTTAGGTTAGGTTAGAATGAAATAACTATTGTGAAACAGACAAGAGGAAGCTGATCCTGGTCATGTTGTTTTAAGCCAGAAGCGATGTGTGGGCGGTGGGTGGAAACTGCGGGCGGTGGGTGGAAACTGTGGGCGGTGGGTGGAAACTGTGGGCGGTGGGTGGAAACTGTGGGCGGTGGGTGGATACTGTGGGCGGTGGGTGGATACTGTGGGCGGTAGGGACAGAAGTAACAGGAGGTATAATGTAGGAGAGATGGAAGGGAAGGCAGGTGCTAGGATATGGCGTGGAAGAGGGCAACCACGGAGTGTAGAGAGAGGGGAGAGGTCCTGAAATGTTGCCTCTCCCCTTGTAAACCTTTTCAAGCCCTCTCACTCACTCTCACTCTCTTTTACTGCTATAACTCTCACCCAGTCACTCTCACTGCTGTAACACTCACTCACTCTCTTTTACTGCTATAACTCTCACCCAGTCACTCTCACTGCTGTAACACTCTCACTCACTCTCACTGCTGTAACACTCTCAGTCACTCTCACTGCTGTAACACTCTCAGTCACTCTCACTGCTGTAACACACTCAGTCACTCTCACTGCTGTAACACTCTCACTCACTCTCACTGCTGTAACACTCTCACTCACTCTCACTGCTGTAACACTCTCACTCACTCTCACTGCTGTAACACACTCACTCACTCTCACTGCTGTAACACTCTCACTCACTCTCACTGCTGTAACACTCTCACTCACTCTCACTGCTGTAACACTCACTCACTCTCACTGCTGTAACACACTCACTCACTCTCACTGCTGTAACACACTCACTCACTCTCACTGCTGTAACTGATGTGGTCTAGTGTGTTGTTCTCTTCCCGCAACAAGGATTTTGGCTACGTACGTGTTTCAGCTCTGATTGTTTATATGTGTGTGTGTGTGTGTGTGTGTGTGTGTGTGTGAGAGAAAGAGAGAGAGAGAGAGAGAGAGAGAGAGAGAGAGAGAGAGAGAGAGAGAGAGACTTTAATACAGAGAAAAAGACTAAAATTACCCCATATTAAAACTGAGAGAGAGAGAGAGAGATAATGTCTCTATCTCTCCCTTAGCAACAGAGTTGAGGGGATAACATTTATAACACACAATTACAATACTCTTGTCATATCTCGTTCACTGACCTTGAAATATTCCCTTTTATATTGTCCCCTTTATAGCAACGGCCTTAAAAATTAGGGCCTAATTACCACGGCCTTAATAATTACGGCATAAATACGGCCTTTATAACTACGGCATGACTGCGGCATTTATAACTACGGCATAAATACGGTTATATTAATTATGGCTCTTTATAACTACGGCCTTATTAACCACGCCCTTTATAACTACACCATAACTACGGCCTTATTAACCACGCCCTTTATAACTACACCATAACTACGGCCTTATTAACCACGCCCTTTATAACTACACCATAACTACGGCCTTATTAACCACGCCCTTTATAACTACACCATAACTACGGCCTTATTAACCACGCCCTTCATAACTACACCATAACTACGGCCTTATTAACCACGCCCTTCATAACTACACCATAACTACGGCCTTATTAACCACGCCCTTCATAACTACACCATAACTACGGCCTTATTAACCACGCCCTTTATAACTACACCATAACTACGGCCTTATTAACCACGCCCTTTATAACTACACCATAACTACGGCCTTATTAACCACGCCCTTTATAACTACACCATAACTACGGCCTTATTAACCACGCCCTTCATAGCTACGGTCGTTTATAACGACGGTCCTTTATAACGACGGTCCTTTATAACGACGGTCCTTTATAACGACAGTCCTTTATAACGACGGTCCTTTATAACGATGGTCCTTTATAACGACGGTCCTTTATAACGACGGCCCTTTATAACGACGGCCCTTTATAACTATGGTCCTTTATAACGACGGTCCTTTATAACTATGGTCCTTTATAACTATGGTCCTTTATAACTATGGTCCTTTATAACGACGGTCCTTTATAACGACGGTCCTTTATAACGACGGTCCTTTATAACGACGGCCCTTTATAACTATGGTCCTTTATAACGACGGTCCTTTATAACGACGGCCCTTTATAACGACGGCCCTTTATAACTATGGTCCTTTATAACGACGGTCCTTTATAACTATGGTCCTTTATAACTATGGTCCTTTATAACGACGGTCCTTTATAACGACGGTCCTTTATAACGACGGTCCTTTATAACGACGGTCCTTTATAACGACGTCCCTTTATAACGACGGTCCTTTATAACGACGGTCCTTTATAACGACGGTCCTTTATAACGACGGTCCTTTATAACGACGTCCCTTTATAACGACGGTCCTTTATAACGACGGTCCTTTATAACGACGGTCCTTTATAACGACGGTCCTTTATAACGACGGTCCTTTATAACGACGGTCCTTTATAACGACGGTCCTTTATAACGACGGTCCTTTATAACGACGGTCCTTTATAACGACGGCCCTTTATAACTATGGTCCTTTATAACTATGGTCCTTTATAACTATGGTCCTTTATAACGACGGTCCTTTATAACGACGGTCCTTTATAACGACGGTCCTTTATAACGACGGTTCTCTTTTATTCTGTTACAAATTCCTTACATCAAATTACAGCTCCGTTATGCGTATGTAATTAATGGGAATGAGTAATTACATCCATAAATTTAATTACAACTAATGCATACGAAATTTCCTAATATTTGAGGGTCGTAATGTGAGAATGTGTATAATGCAATGTATTAATGATATGATACAGTTTTATACATTATAATTAATACAATATGGTATACGTCATGCAGTGTAATTAAGACAATGTGATACAATTTATATAATACAATATGTATACATAGAACGATATAAATCATACATAACGAGACAATTTATAAAAGAATACAATTTTTACTCCATAATAAATTCGCGAAAATTATACATCGTCATAAAATTCGTAAAATACAGCTCATACAATATATTACAATTCACAAAAAATACACACTATTTATATATCATTCAACAATACAATTTATACAATACGTGCCAAATATACACACACACACACACAAAACTGCAAGTCATACAACACGACACAAAGGTACACCTGCCTTTACCTGTAAATATCTTAATTAATGAGATATTTTTCCCCCAGGATGAACAAACACCCGGGAGTGACAGGTAGAGTTACTCTACCCCTCTCTCTCTCTCTCTCTCTCTCTCTCTCTCTCTCTCTCTCTCTCTCTTTCCTGTGAGTTACTGTCTGTCCCACCCGTCCCTCCCTTCTATAAGTTTCTGTCCCTTAATCCCTTCCTCCTCTCTCCCACCCTCCTGTGAGACTCTGTACCTCCCTGCCTCTGTTTTGTCCTGGGAATCGTAACTCACAGCTGATGAGATATGGTCACGGGTAATGGGCTTTTTTTCATCACCTGGGTCACATTTTGGAGGATTTCTGGTGTGTGTGTGTGTGTGTGTATGTGTGTGTGTGTGTGTGTGTGTGTGTGTTTAAGGTTAAGTTAGGTCAAATTTGATTAGTCTATGTTACTGTGTGTTGGAGGTAAGTGCAAGTGTGTCGTAGGAGAGTGTTAAGTGTGTCGTAGGAGAGTGTTAAGTGTGTCGTAGGAAAGTGGTTAGTATGTCGTAGGTGAGTGTTAAGTATGTGTGTTAATGGAAGCAAACGCAAGGGAAAAACTTTACTTTATGTGAACGAAAACATAAGGTGAGGAAAAATTGTGGGAAATTGTCTTCTCGTCCCATTGTTGTGTGTGTGTGTGTGTGTGTGTGTGTGTGTGTTCTTTCAATACGTCCTCAGTTACGATAATATATTTCGACCAACGAACCTTTGTGAATCCCAGCATAAGACTTTGAATAATGGCGTTATTTTCTCGTCCACGTACAGGATGAAGAGAGAGAGAGAGAGAGAGAGAGAGAGAGAGAGAGAGAGAGAGAGAGAGAGAGAGAGAGAGAGAGAGGGGGAAAAAAGAAAGGTAGGGGGTAGGGAAGGAAGGAGGAAGAGAGGGAAAGAAGAAGAGAGGTAGGGAGGTAGGGAAGGAAGGAGGAAGGGAGAAAATGACAACAGAAGAGTAGGAAGGAGGGAGGTAGGGGAGGCGTGAGGTAGGGAGGGAGGGTGGGAGGGAGGGAGGGGGTGGGACGTTCCGTAATTCAGGGTAATAACTCATCTCTGACCTCCTTTGTTTCCTTGTCCGTCCCTCCTGACCCCTGACCCTTAACCCATGAACCCTGACCCTTAACCCCTGACCCTTAACCCCTGACCCTTAACGCATGAACCCTGACCCTTAACCCCAGACCCTTAACGCATGACCCCTGGCCCTTAACGCATGACCCCTGACCCTTAACCCACGACCACTGACCCTTAACCCATGACCTCTGTGCCATAAACCATGAACCCTGACCCTTAACCCATGACCCCTGACCCTTAACCCATGAACTCTAACCCATGACCCCTGGCCCTTAACCCATGACCCCTGACCCTTAACCCATGCCCCTTAACTTTACTATTATTATTATTATTATTATTACCCCCCCCCCTCACACACTAATATCAACCAAGACGACAACAAAACAGCAAAAAATTCCTATATTTTTTCCAAGTATCGTAGGAGCCTCTGTTATATGACCACTTGATGGAAGATGGAAGAAAATACTTGGTTTTTCCCTCTTAATGTCTGGTAATAATGTGGATGATGATGTGGATGATGTGGATGATGATGTAGGTGAGGTGAATAATGATGTGAGTGGTGGAAAAGGGGTGTGGATGATGATGTAAGAGAGAGAGAGAGAGATAATGATGGAGGAAAAGGAAAAATATATCACTTCTCATCTCGTTTGTGTGTGTGTGTGTGATACGACCAAAGTGATCCCAGAATTTCAGACGCCAACTCTCACCCTCCGCCAAGCCTGACCAACTTCTCACATTACCTCTCTCTCTCTCTCTCTCTCTCTCTTTCTCTCTCTCGTACCTTGACTCATCCATCACCCACCTACATCACTCACCTGCCGTCACCCAACTCACCTGGCGAGTAGGTGAAGTGTGACGACCAAATGAGGCAACTTTGGTGGTCCCAGTAAGCTGAGTAAGATACCATTAGGATGATATGATTAGACGGTACAAGAGGTGGAAGAGAGAGAGAGACAGAGAGAGAGACAGAGAGACAGAGAGAGAGAGACAGAGAGAGAGAGAGAGAGAGAGAGAGAGAGAGAGAGAGGAATGATTGGTATGATAACATCTCTCTCTCTCTCTCTGTCTCTCTCTTTGTCTTTATCTCTCTGTCTCTCTCTCTTTCACTGCAGCTACACTAATTTTACACTGTCCTTTCCTAAAATCCTTCAACAAATCGTGGATCAAGGAGCTCCCACGGCTTGACCAGAAGGATCTCTCTCTCTCTCTCTCTCTCTCTCTCTCGGTTTTGACCATCGCAACTAGGCGGGTCGTGACGTGAGGAAAGATTCGTCTACTTCGGCTTCAGGGACCTCGTGGGAACGCCTCCATCGCTCCTACAGGAAGGTCCTCACTTGGAGGCGTCATCTCAAACACACACACAAAAAAAAAAAATAAAAAAAAAAAACTCACAACAATCACATAACATTAAATGCATTAACTTTCTAACCAGACATAAGCAGGTATTAAGTCAGGTGTGTACTAGATAACTCAGGTGTCAACAGGACAACAGGACACAGGTGTTAACAGAAACCATGAACATTCTTGGAGTGAGAATTTCATGTGGCTACATCTCTTATTCAGCCATCATATATTCGGGCATAATGCGCCACCAGGTGTGTGTGTGTGTGTGTGTGTGTGTGTGTGTGTGTGTGTGTGTAACAATACAAATACAATACTCACACTCACACAAACATACACACATTAAATACACAAATTACTCCAAAATAAGCATGAGTATTAAGAACCTAAAAAGCTAACAAAACCAATAACTGTTTACATAATACCATTAGTGTCTTGAACGTCCCTCTAAAACACTAAACCACAACAAAACTCCAACAGTAAAACATTTATATTCCTTTAAGAAATTTAGCTCAAGAGGATAGTTCTTTGTGATGGTTGAACCGAGAGAGAGGAGCTGAGTTGAAGTATATAACAAGTTACATTTATTCATGTCATCATATTTCACGTAAGAAAGAATTTTAAATGTAAGTTTGTCTCTGGGGAAATCTTGTAGTGAGAGACACAGTGACTGAGAGGTGACGAGGCTGACTTCTTGTGTCTTGGAGGAATGGCTGTCTGTCTTGTAGTTTGTGTGATACATGAACGATTACCCCTCACACACACACACACACACACACACACACACACACACACACACACACATTGCTACGTTGTGTCTAGGGTGACAAGTCCACTGAAAGGTATTTGACAATTTGACACTTTAATGGCTATGTGAGGTTGAGTCAGGCTGTGTCAGGGTATGTCAGGCTGTGTCACGATAGGTCAGATTCGATCAGAGGTATGTCAGACGAGTCAGGGGTAGGTCAGGCTGTGTTAGGATGAGTCATATTGGGTCAGCGGTATGTCAGACGAGTCCGGGGTAGGTCAAGCTGTGTCAGAATAGGTCAGGCTGTGTCAGGGGTAGGTCAGGCTGTGTCAAAGTAAGGCAGAACGGGTCAGGATAGTTCAGATTGAGTCAGATTAGATAAAACTAGATCAGAATAGGTCAGGCTGTGTCAGGGTACGTCAGGTTGTGCCAGGGGTAGCTCAGGCTATTTTAGAATAGGTCAGGCTCGTTTAGGATAGGTCAAAATAAGTCAGGTTTTGTCAGTGTAGGTCAGATTGGATTAGGATAGTTCAGATTGAGTCAGAGTAGGTGAGACTGGTTTAGGATAGGTCAAAAAGGATCGGGATAGGTCAGGTTGGATCAGAGGCGGCCACGTTAGGTCAGAGTTACCAACGTCATCAATAAATAACCCCAATTAACCCCCCACACAGTTACAATATATCTGAGAATATACCATAACAAGGGATTTTCAACACTCCATAATAACCGCTTCGAATAGTATTACCATTAACGCTATGAGGTGTTGAGTCCTAAGCACGCGAAGGTCCAGCTGATCTGATCCACGTCATGTAATGTTATCCCCACCCCCCTCTCCTCCCCTCCCTCCCTCAGTTGATACGGGTATATACAGGTAAATACAGGTAGGACGTCAGGTGTTTACAGGTAGAGAGCGTCAGATGTTTACAGGTATTTGAGTTTTAGTTGTGAGTTCAATTATCAAGATGGATATTGGCCAGCTGCAGGGAACTGATTTTATCTTATATACTTTTAATATATTAGAAAGCCTTCGTGATGATGTGTGGGGTAAACATGAGGTGAGTTATATAGAGTTACCTCACGCTATTGCCTCATAAATCCAGGAGGAATTTGTTATATCTAGGTGGTGCTGAGGCCAGGTAACCTCTCTGTCTTCTCTCTACCACACACACACACACACACACACACACACACAGACACACACACACACACACACACACACACACACACACACACACACACAGAGCAGGTCGGTTTGTTTATACAGTAAACATGTCGGGTATTAAGTCCCAAACAGTGAGGGACGGAGGCACAAAACATCAGTGTGTATGATTACCTGTATGATGAGTGTGTATGATTACCTGTATGATGAGTGTGTATGATTACCTGTATGATTAGTGTGTATGATTACCTGTATGATGAGTGTGTATGATTACCTGTATGATGAGTGTGTATGATTACCTGTATGATGAGTGTGTATGATTACCTGTATGATGAGTGTGTATGATTACCTGTATGATGAGTGTGTATGATTACCTGTATGATGAGTGTGTATGATTACCTGTATGATGAGTGTGTGTGATTACCTGTATGATGAGTGTGTGTGATTACCTGTATGATGAGTGTGTATGATTACCGTATGATGAGTGTGTATGATTAACCTGGCCTCCCCCCCCCCTTACGTTCATCATGTGAGAACGTGTATAATTTGAAAGATGATTACCCTCAGTAGAATGGTTGTATGATTACCTGTATGATGAATGTGTATGATTACTTATATGATGAATGTGTATATTATTACCTGTATGATGAATGTGTATGATAGGTGTGTATTATTAAGCTGGCCACCCTGGTTGTGTTTATCATGCGAGAACGAGAATGATATGTAAGGCAATGACCACTATTATGATAGTGGCCCAGCTGCACCGTCAGATTGGCCACCTTCCTCGCCTCTACCGTGAAACATTGAACATGGCCACAGATAGTTCTGGGCCATAACACTATGTCAAGTTTCACGGTCCAGGGTCCGGGATTCTACCTTAACTAGATACGTTCGCTTAGCACCAGTTAGGAGACAACACTGGGTATTATTTTGTTATGATTCCCCCACACGTGTAAGGGCCAACTATACACAATGCTATACACTACACACTATACACTACACACAATACACACACCATCACGCCACATCTTGCCCAAAGACGAGGCTTAACTAGGCCAATCATGTCACAAGTGCTTGTTCATTCCCACCATTAACATGATAAACACATCACCCCAGCACCTGCTAATTTCACCATTACTTTGCTCATCTTTACATTACACCACAATCTACCACCATCACCGCCCACCACCATCACCACCACCACTATAACCACAGTCCAACACCACTACCACTACAACCCAACACCACTACCACTACTACTACACATCACCTAGAACCACCACAACACACACACACACACACACACACACACAGCTCCTTTAACTCTACCTTAACTAGATACATTCACTTAAACACCAGTTAGGAGAAAAACTTATTAATCTCCCTAAAGTTTGTTTGGTGTTAACTGAAGGTATCAAGTTAAGGTAGAGTCTCAATGTATTTTTTATATTACTTTTGGAAGTTTAATTTAAGTTTTATTCAAGAAAAACAAGTTTGGTAATAATTGTTATCATAAGTTACGAGAAATATTAAATTATAAACATTTGAGAATATGGAAAAAATGCGAATTTTTTTTCTTCTCACGTGAGGAAGCGACCACGATCATGGTGTTTGGTGGTGGTGGTCAGTTTACTGTGTTCGTGTCTCGTGAGGTCAAGAGGTCGACCTCCACGGTGGTGTACTGGGGCCTGGCTCGGTGCCGCACGATATCACAACATTGTCTCTGTTATTGTGTGAGGCGATGTTTCCCGGACACGGACTTAACTTAACCCAATCTACCACTACCCTAATACTGCTTAACCTGAATTTAACTTACCACAAACCTAATATAACTTCACATAAATTTAGTTTACCACAGACATAATATAACTTAACCTAACCTTACCCACCCCTAACCTAATTTACCCCTTAACCTATTGGAACGTGTGTGAAGGATGGGGAAGGGGGGAGGGAAAGGATGGGGAGAGGAGGAGGTACGGAAGGAAGAAAGAACAAGAGAGAGAGAGAGAGAGAGAGAGAGAGAGAGAGAGAGAGAGAGAGAGAGAGAGAGAGAGAGAGAGAGAGAGAGAGACCAAAACCAACACAATTACGTGGTTCCTTACCTGGTCAAACAACACCACCCAGGTAACACCCAGGTATGAATTAGTACTAACAGATGGACCTATAATCAACGGTAATATATTCAACTTACACTTGACATGGTTCACAGACTCCCTTTGTGTGTTAACGGCAACAGTGTAATTACCTTTAGGGCCTTCGGCAGCGATGACGTAATGTTGGGGTGAAGATATTTATTGCCTCGATATATTCCTGTTTTTAATGGATTTTGTTTGTGTTTTTGTTTTAGGATTTTTTCTGGGTGTTTTGTTTTTTGGAGGGTTTGTTATGTATGTATGTATGTATGTATGTATGTGAAATTATGTGCAAGTTTCATTACGCCAGTTGCCTCTGTCTACCCAGCAGTAATTGGGGACCTGGATGTTAATCGATTTGCGGATCGTATTCTGGGGTAATGGTCAGACAGTGCATTTGGCGAGTTGTCCGGTGTTCTCGGACTATTCCGACACTGGGTCATGCAGCTCGTTAACTTAGGGTGTGGTTGTTGTGTTGGCGACAGTTTTTACACCTTAAACAAATTCACGCCTAGGTGACCCTTGGGCCGGCCATCCTCGTTACACGACGGGAAACCATTATTATTATTATTATTATTATTATTATTATTATTATTATTATTATTATTATTATATATATATATATATATATATATATATATATATATATATATATATATATATATATATATATTATGAAAATCCACAATGAATACGTGGATAAGATAAATCTTGATAAAATCACACGGGAAAATACTCCGCTGTTTCCATTTTCCCGTGTGATTTTATCAATATATATACATATATATATATATATATATATATGCAAGTAAATCACTGTAGGTGCGCGTGATCTAGGTATATGCTGATAACCACATACATACATACATACATACATACATACATACATTTGTGTGTGTGTGAGAGAGAGATAACGTGACTAATCCTCATACATATCACACAGGAAGATTAGCCTCAGGTAAGACACCCAGCCAATCACAAACACAATTTATTCACCTGAGACACGACACACACACACACACACACACACACACCACATATGAAAAACAAACACAGAAAAAACGTATACAGCAAAGATACACACAGCAGAAACACACAGCAAAAACGTACACAGCAAGGATATACACAGCAAACACACACACGCATCAAAAACACTCACAGCAAAGATACACACACAGCAAATACACACACAGCAAAAACACATACAGCAAAAACACACACTTCAAAAACAAACACAGCAAAAATACACACAGAAAAAACACACAGCAAAAACGTACACAGCAAGGATATACACAGCAAACACACACACGCATCAAAAACACTCACAGCAAAGATACACACACAGCAAATACACACACAGCAAAAACACACACAGCAAAAACACACACTTCAAAAACAAACACAGCAAAAATACACACAGAAAAAACACACAGCAAAAACGTACATAGCAAAAACGTACATAGCAAAGATACACACAGCAAAACACACACAGTAAAAAAACAGCAATATCATAGCAAAAGGAAAAAAAGAAGAAAAAAACAGGAAAAAACGCAAATGATTAATCCCCCACCATGGGAAAAATAATTCAGGTGTGTTATTAGTATCTAGAAGAGTGTTGGGGGGTTAAGGAGGGGGGATGAGGCCAAGGGAGGAGTGAGGAACGTTGGATAAAGGGTGTGGGTATTGTGAGGTTAAGGGAGGGGGGGATGGTAAGGGGTGGGAGATTAAGGTAAGGGGATGGTGGGGTTGAGGGGGGTTATGGGGGTTTTAGGATGGGGGATCAATGGAGTGGGGAAGTGTGGGGGTTAAGGGAGAGGGGTGAGATCGAAGGAGGGGTGGGGGGAGGGTCAGGGATGAGTTATTGGTCGGCCATTGATATGATTGATAGTGAACATTAAATATCATGAATTACGGTCAGGTTTTGTGCATCCCTCCCTCCCTCCTTCCTTCCTTCCATCCCCCACCTCTCCCTCCCTCCACCTCTCCCTCCCTCCCTCCCCGCTTCTCTCCCTCCCTTCCCCAGTGTCAAGATCTGTGGTGTTCGCTGTCTTGCTCACACACACACACACACACACACACACACACACACACACACACACCATAACAATACATCTCCCAGGGGTTACCTCACCTCCCCTCAGGGTGATTCAGGGGAGGATTTTAGCCAATACTAAAGCCAATTTATGCGTGGAGATAACCGTATCTCGACCAATAATGTGAGGCGCTGGCCCACAATACCTCGACATGGTAGCCAATCATCTTAGCCGTTTGATCATCTGGTTGGCATAGATAAGATGATTAAAGATGATGTATTGACCACTGATCGGTAGTTAAACCTTTACACTATGAGACCAAGTGATAAAATTAACTTCAATGAAAACCAAAGTTAATAAATTAGGAGGAATGTAAGACAGGTAATTGAGTATTAAATTATTAAGCTAAGGTAAATATTATCACGTATGAAAAGTTAAGTTTCTTTAATAATTATGAAATATAACGTTGGAGTTAATATAAAATCGTAATTAGTTATTTTTATTTGATAGTTTTTCTTATTTTATATAAATAAGATAATTTTAAATAGCAAGTAAATTATATATACACTCATCTTCCCTTTCTGCCTCTCCTACCCCAAACATTCCACACGCCCCAACATACGTACACGCCCCAACATACGTACACGCACCAACATACACATACACACCACCCCAAACATACGCCCAACTCGCATACTTCCTCAAACATATGTCGCCCCCCCCACACACACATTCACACCCCCCACACAAACCTGCCCCCAATACACGTCCTCCCCCACACAAATACGTCCCCCTACACTCAAACCCTCCTCCCACACACACACACACCTCCACACATCTCCCCACACAAACACCCCTCCTACCCCCACCCCCCACACACACACACCTCCTCCCCACACCCCCCCTCCCCCCACACACACGCCTTGACAATAAGTGTAGTGTAATTCAACAAACAAAGTTACACTGTTGACGAAGTTTTCTTCTCTTGTCAACCAGTGGGGCGAGAACCACTCCCTCTGTGACGCCAACAAACTGTAAATGTGTAAATTATGGTGTAAATTGTCTGTCTTAATGGTGGTGTAAGAAACGTAAAATATAAAACCGCGATGTAAATTTGTTGTGTAAATTGTATATGTGTAAATTAGGCTGCATGAAATATGTGTACATTGTAAATGTGTAAATCGTAAGTGACTATGTAGTATGATCAATTTACACGTAGTATGTGTAGTATGTAGTATAATAAGAAATATTATCAACACACACACACACACACACACACACACATAGGTCTGGGAGTGCAGTATGACCTAGCTCCCCTTCTCTACCCCCTCCCCCCACTTCACGCCCTCCCCAGGTGAGCATTGCCTTCAGGTAAACTGTAATTAGGGGTGATGCAACTCACTCAAGGTCCCCCCCCTAGTTAAGTTTCTCGTTAACTACCACGGCAAGTGATTATACACGACTTGACCTCCAGGCGAGAGTTGTACTTGGGGTCTGGGTTAGGTCAGGTCAGGTTGGGTAGGTAAGGTCAAGTTGGGCTACGTTAGGTTAAGTTGGGTTACGTTTAGTTGCGTCAGGATGAGTTCTCTTTCTTTAGGTTAGGTTAACATTAAGTTAGGTTAGTTGAGATTAGATTAAATTAAGCTAGGTTAGGTTAGGTGAAGTGAAGCGAGGTTAGGTTAGCATTAGTGTGCTTAATCATCACGTGATCCCGAAAAAGAAATGAAAACCTTTCAGATAATCACCTCCCTCCCTTCCTCTTATCCCCTCTCTGTTCCTCCTCCTCCTCTCCCATTCTCCCTCCTCTCCCATTCTCCCTCCTCTCCCATTCTCCCCCTCCTCTCCCATTCTCCCCCTCCTCCCCCATTCTCCCCCCTCCTCTCCCATTCTCCCCCTCCTCTCCCCCATTCTCCCCCCTCTCCCCCATTCTCCCCCCTCTCCCCATTCTTCCCCCTCTCCCCCTCCTCCTCCTTCATGCACATCCCCAAAAGTGGTATTTTTTTCGTCTCAATTTTCTTATTTTTTCTCAACTAAACAATAAAATATTTTGTCTTCATCATCATTCAACTTTTCTTTTCTTTTTTCCGAACAATATAATCCTTATTCCCTCGTTTACTTGTACTTCTTTCATTTTTTTCTTTCAATTCTTTCTTTTTTTTCCGTGATCCGAGTCGTCGCCTTCTTCGTCCCTCCTTCAGAACCGGAGAGGGAAGCTCATTATCTCTCAAGATGACGCTCAGGGATTAAGAGTCGTCCTAAAGTCGTCCTGAAGTCGTCCTGGTCATTCTGAACCCATCCTGTTCATCCCGAATTCGTTCTGGATATCCTGAAATCATCCTAGACATCCTGAAGTCGTCCTGAACATACTAAAGTCATCCTGAAGTCGTCCTGAACATACTAAAGTCATCCTGAAGTCGTCCTGAAGTCGTCCTTAGCATCCTGAAGTCTTACAAAGCAACAGTCGTTCTGGTCAATACAAAACAGACCTCTGTAGTGTCATCATAATAGCCGTCCACCTCCCCCTTCCTTCTCGTCCCCTCCACCTCCCCCCTACTCGTCCCATCACCCCTCCCCTCCCCTCCCCCCACCTGGTGTCGCCGTAGAAAGAAAGAGAGAGAGAGAGAGAGAGAGCGGAGTGGCACTTGAGGAGAGGAGACCTGGATGACACTCAGACAGCGGGAGAGATCCAGCCTGTGACGGGAGAGAGACAGATGATAAGCGGCCATTGGGAGAGTGGAGAAAGGGAAGGGAGAAAAAGAAGTGGGAAAGGGAGGAAGGGAGAAGGGAAAGGAGGGAGTAAAGGAGAGCGGAAGGAAATGGGGTGGATAGGGGAGGAGGGGGAGTAAGAAGACGTGGACGGAGGGGAGAGATGGGAAGAGAAAGGAAGAGATGGAGAGAGGGGATGAAAGGAGTAGAAGATGATGGGAGAGAAGAGGAGGAGAGATGGGGTGGCATAGTCTTCCCAACCACCTAGAAGAAGGAAGAAGGAAGAGAAGGAGCAACATGAGGAAGAAGGAAGAGAAGGAGCAACAGAAGGAAGGAGGAAGAGAAGGAGCAACATGAGGAAGAAGGAAGAGAAGGAGCAACAGAAGGAAGAAGGAAGAGAAGGAGCAACAGGAGGAAGAAGGAAGAGAAGGAGCAACAGAAGGAAGAAGGAAGAGGTGGGTCAGTGGTGGGTGAGGTGGGTTAGTGGTGGGTGAGGTGGGTCAGTGGTGGGTGAGGTGGACCAGTGGAGAATGAGGTGGGCCAGTTTTGGGCCAGGTGAGCCAGTGGTGGGTCAGTTGGACCATGGCCAAGAAAAGGTGCATTAAGTTACGACCAACTGCAGTCGGTGGCCACGGGAACTGTTTAAAATTTGAGGTCCTTTATAACCAGTGAGAGAGAGAGAGAGAGAGAGAGAGAGAGAGAGAGAGAGAGAGAGAGAGAGAGAGAGAGAGAGAGAGAGAGAGAGAGAGAGAGAGCATAACTTTCATATAAAACATCTGTAAAAAAAAATACGACAAAAATAACACCGTGACCAGCAGTGGGCGAGTGTCCAGGACATAAACAAAATCACATGACCTTACCTGACCTACACTGTAACACACAACTCTCTAGTGAGGTCGAGTGAGGTCATGTGAGGTCATGTGAGTCTCCATTAAGGACATGTAAGGTTGAGTAAGGTCATGTGAGAATACAGTGAGGTCATGTGAGTCTACAGTGAGGTCATGTGAGTTTACAGTGAGATCATGTGAGTCTACAGTGAGGTCATGTGAGTCTACAGCGAGGTCACGTGAGGTTAAGTGAGTCTCCAATGAGGTCATGCATGTAAGGTCGAGTGAGTGTCCAATGAGATCATGTGAGGTTATGTGAGGTCGAGTGATGTCAATTGAGTCTCTTGAGGTCAAATGATGTCAAATAAGGCCAGGTAAGTCTCGAAAGAAGATCAAATAAACTCCATCAAATGAAGTAAACAGAACACAAGAGGAAAACAGGTGAGGCAAATGAAGTAAGCAGACCACGAGAGGAAAACAGGTGGGGCAAATGAAGTAAGCAGACCACGAGAGGAAAACAGGTGAGGCAAATGAAGTACAGTAAGCAGACCACGAGAGAAAAACAGATGAGTCAAATGAAGTTAGAAACCACGAGAGGAAAACAGGTGAGGCAAATGAAGTAAGCAGAGCATGAGAGGGAAACAGGTGAGGCAAATGAAGTAAGCAGACCACGAGAGGAAAACAGGTGAGGCAAATGAAGTAAGCAGACCACGAGAGGAAAACAGGTGAGGCAAATGAAGTAAGCAGACCACGAGAGGAAAACAGGTGAGGCAAATGAAGTAAGCAGAGCACGAGAGGAAAACAGGTGAGGCAAATGAAGTAAGCAGACCACGAGAGGAAAATAGGTGAGGCAAATGAAGTAAGCAGACCACGAGAGGAAAACAGGTGAGGCAAATGAAGTTAGAAACCACGAGAGGAAAACAGGTGGGGCAAATGAAGTAAGCAGACCACGAGAGGAAAACAGGTGAGGCAAATGAAGTAAGCAGAGCATGAGAGGAAAACAGGTGAGGCAAATGAAGTTAGAAACCACGAGAGGAAAACAGGTGAGGCAAATGAAGTTAGAAACCACGAGAGGAAAACAGGTGAGGCAAATGAAGTAAGCAGACCACGAGAGGAAAACAGGTGAGGCAAATGAAGTTAGAAACCACGAGAGGAAAACAGGTGAGGCAAATGAAGTAAGCAGACCACGAGAGGAAAACAGGTGAGGCAAATGAAGTAAGCAGACCACGAGAGGAAAACAGGTGAGGCAAATGAAGTAAGCAGACCACGAGAGGAAAACAGGTGAGGCAAATGAAGTTAGAAACCACGAGAGGAAAACAGGTGAGGCAAATGAAGTAAGCAGACCACGAGAGGAAAACAGGTGAGGCAAATGAAGTTAGAAACCACGAGAGGAAAACAGGTGAGGCAAATGAAGTTAGAAACCACGAGAGGAAAACAGGTGAGGCAAATGAAGTTAGATTCATACCACGAGAGGAAAACAGGTGAGGCAAATGAAGTAAGCAGACCACGAGAGGAAAACAGGTCGAGGGCAAATGAAGTTAGAAACCACGAGAGGAAAACAGGTGAGGCAAATGAAGTAAGCAGACCACGAGAGGAAAACAGGTGAGGCAAATGAAGTTAGAAACCACGAGAGGAAAACAGGTGAGGCAAATGAAGTAAGCAGACCACGAGAGGAAAACAGGTGAGGCAAATGAAGTTAGAAACCACGAGAGGAAAACAGGTGAGGCAAATGAAGTTAGAAACCACGAGAGGAAAACAGGTGAGGCAAATGAAGTTAGAAACCACGAGAGGAAAACAGGTGAGGCAAATGAAGTAAGCAGACCACGAGAGGAAAACAGGTGAGGCAAATGAAGTTAGAAACCACGAGAGGAAAACAGGTGAGGCAAATGAAGTAAGCAGACCACGAGAGGAAAACAGGTGAGGCAAATGAAGTTAGAAACCACGAGAGGAAAACAGGTGGGGCAAATGAAGTAAGCAGACCACGAGAGGAAAACAGGTGAGGCAAATGAAGTTAGAAACCACGAGAGGAAAACAGGTGAGGCAAATGAAGTTAGAAACCACGAGAGGAAAACAGGTGAGGCAAATGAAGTTAGAAACCACGAGAGGAAAACAGGTGGGGCAAATGAAGTAAGCAGACCACGAGAGGAAAACAGGTGAGTCAAATGAAGTTAGAAACCACGAGAGGAAAACAGGTGAGGCAAATGAAGTAAGCAGACCACGAGAGGAAAACAGGTGAGGCAAATTGTCATGGGTTGCGTTAGGCTTACCCACGCAACCACCTCCAAAGTTTGTTTTACCAGAGATAAGACGCCCGGCGAGGCATAACTGGGACATGTATTTTCCATTAGTGTATGTTAGCCAGCCTTTAGGGGGGTGGGCAGTGAAACAGTGTTGTACTGTTCATCGCTTCACACCCAAAAACCTCATTTTAAGTAGTATCCCCTGAGCCATGGGTTAGTTAAGACGTCGTCTCCATCCTCTCCCTCCTGAAAGGGGGCGGGACACCACACCACACAGAGTCCTCCACCGCCACTCCGTCCTGTGAACCGTCGTCGACACGAGACTAAGTGTGTTAACCTAGGTTTGTTATCCCCGTGGAAATATTACGTGTGGAAGCCTGGTTGCAACAAAAGCAATCCAGGCTGGTCTATTGCACCTAAGTGGTAAATTCAAGTCACGCTTACCAGTTCTCCTTGCTGCGACAACCGTCTACAGTGACTGTCAGTGACACGAGACTATGTGTGGTAACCCAAGAGTACTTTTTGTTGTTATGGCCGTGGAAAGAAGTTCTTGTGTGGAAGCCTGGTTGCAACAAAGGCAGTCCAGGCTGACAATAAATGTATCACTTGAAGAATTAAGGCTCTGTTAAGTCATACCCATAGCAGAGTAATCACATGTGTCCCCAAGTTGAAAATTCTCTTTTAGAAGATTAATTTTATTACAGCGTGAACGTGAGTGAATCATGTATCCATGCAAATTGTAAATCATTGTATGGAAGCTTGACAAATAAATGTAAGTGCAATTATCTGCCCATATCTGTGATCCTATCTTATTATTAATAAAAGTAATGACTGATTGGTTATGACAAAGTATAACCAATAACTGAGATAGATGTTGGAAATTAATGGAATTCATTAAATCATCATTTATCAAGTATAAATCATGGAATGTCGAGTGGTGGAGTGAACTTCTACGTAGATACACCATAATCTCCTGTAAGTAACCAGTGTGCAGGTATCGAACTGTACGGTAAGAAATAAGAAATACGACATATTATTATCTTTATATATTATAATCCACTCCTACTACCACTGAGATACCCAAAACCATGACACAAATGAAGTAAGCAGACCACGAAAGGAAAACAGGTGAGGCAAATGAAGTAAGCAGACCACGAGAGGAAAACAGGTGAGGCAAATGAAGTAAGCAGACCACGAGAGGAAAACAGGTGAGGCAAATGAAGTAAGCAGACCACGAAAGGAAAACAGATGAGTCAAATGAAGTAAGCAGACCACGAGAGGGAAACAGGTGAGGCAAATGAAGTAAGCAGACCACGGGAGGGAAACAGGTGAGGCAAATGAAGTAAGCAGACCACGAAAGGAAAACAGATGAGTCAAATGAAGTAAGCAGACCACGGGAGGGAAACAGGTGAGGCAAATGAAGTAAGCAGACCACGAGAGGGAAACAGGTGAGGCAAATGAAGTAAGCAGACCACGGGAGGAGGTGATTCAACAAGGTGTTTGCACAGTCTACAGAAAGGCTTCCATTTATGTGTTAATGAGGAGGGTAAGCGACCAATAGGAGAGGGGAAGGGTTGGAGACAAAGGAGATAGTAGAGTGGGGGAGAGATGAGGGGAGGAAGAAGGAGATGAGGGGAGGAAGTGAGGTTTGAGGGGAGGAAGTGAGGTTTGAGGGGAGGAAAAGAGGTGTGAGGGAAAGAAGGCCTAGCAGGGGGCGAGGCAGGTAAGAAGTGTGATAATTAGCGCCAAGAGAGAGAGAGAGAGAGAGAGAGAGAGAGAGAGAGAGAGAGAGAGAGTCCAGTATATGTGTTGGGTTATTTAATCTCTTCCAACCACAGCAACATAACACACACACACACACACACACACACACACACACACACACACATGCAAAGGGAAGACGGTTCTAGGAAATTAATTTGTTCAACTGATATAAATCTCTCTCTCTCTCTCTCTCTCTCTCTCTCTCTCTCTCTCTCTCTCTCTTTCTCTCATCAACAACCTCAGTTCAGCATTTCACAAAAGCAAAACAAAAACAAGAACACAAACTAACATCGAGAAAATCCGATACAGAATCCGGTTTATCGTTTGGCGTTCGCGAGTGAATTCACCATGGCGCTTAGCACACACGAACGCGCGAGCGAGTTACGAGAGCAAATTTATCTTTGTGCATTAGGATGAATTTTACCAGCTGACGGAGAACAGGATTTTGCTGGCTCGGTTCGGTGCTTCAATCATAACAGATGTGAAACTACTGCAGCGAGGCGAGCACGTTGCAGATTGTACCCGTCACCTACCCTGGGGGATCATATGTTGCAGGGAAGAGAGCAGGTGAGGGGAAAAGGGTAATGAATGTTAACTAATAATAATAATAATAATAATTTACTACTACTACTACTACTACTACTACTACTACTAATAATAATAATAATAATAATAATAATAATTTAATAACAACAATAATAACAACAACAATAACAACAACACCACATCACCTAACGGACACCCCCCCCCACAAACCCACACACACACACACCCCCCCCCCCACACACACACACACACACACACACACCCACACACACACACACACTCTCAACATCTCCCTAACAAGAACACACTACAATGTTTTCTGAAGGTAAATGTTTCAGTGCAGGAAAATGTTTAATCGTCACCCAGCTAGACTCGTCAATTGCTCCGGCTTTACAGATACACTGATTTCATTCCCCGCTTTGAAAGTCTCATTTGAGGAACGTACAAAAAATATATGTCGGTCCAGCTGTCAGAAGGATTTTTAGGTTTCTTATTTCATTTGAAGGTTTAACTGGAGCATTGATTTGACGGAAGCTTTAATTGGTGGAGTGAGGAAGAGGGAGGGAGGGAGTGAGGGAGGGTTAGAGAGAGAGAGAGAGAGAGAGAGAGAGAGAGAGAGAGAGAGAGAGAGAGAGGGTATTAGATGGCCTCTCTCTCTCTCTCTCTCTCTCTCACTTAGCCTGAAGGGACACTCAGGTAGCCAGTGGACAGTCAAGGATTCTCTCTCTCTCCTGCCCTTTCACACACACACACACACACACACACACACACCCTTAGCCTGCAGTAACACTCAAGCGGTCACTGGACGGTCAAGGAACTCCCTCATTCGGTCACTCAACGTTATTATTATGAGCCTCCTGAGGTATTTTTATCGAGGCTCCGGGACGTCACTAGATGTTGCCAACTTAGCGGAAAACTCCCCAAATCTAGCGAACTTCTGAGCTTTCCTTGCCAACATTTTTTTGGGGGGGAAGGGTTTAATTTTGTGATATTTCTTGAATTATCTAAATTTATGTGATTTTATGATTAATTTTAGTTAAATTGAACGATTTTTGGGGGGTGATATTTGTGATTTTAAACGATTTTCTTTTACTGAATTTTCCCCCAGTTTGTGTGGATTTTATTGAAGTTTTTGGGTTAAGTTAAGTTAGATTAGGTCAGGAAGTTCTAAATTCCATAACAGCAACGATTTAGGGATCTGTGAGGAGCTGGCAACGGTGATATAACTCGTCTCGGTGATGGCAACAGTGAGTGGTTTACGAGGCTAATATTATTTTATGTCGTCGTAAAATTCATGGGTAAAAAAAAAAGAACATTCTGAAAGTTGTCGCCAAGTTTCCAAGACTTATTCATGACGATTAACTTAGCGTGGTGACAATGACGCAATAGAGGAGAATTTGGTTAGGGAGTGACGTGTTGGTGACGTGTTGAGTGATGTGTTGGGTGGGGTGATGTGCTAGTGTCCTGTTGGTGACGTGTTGAGTGATGTGTTGGGTGGGGTGATGTGTTAGTGTCCTGTTGGGGACGTGTTGAGTGATGTGTTGGGTGGGGTGATGTGTTAGTGTCCTGTTGGTGACGTGTTGAGTGACGTTTTAGTGACGTGTTAGTGAGGTGCTGGTGACGTGTTTAGTGAACTGTTGGTGACGCAGCCAGACATGGAAAGTGCCTTGTTTGGCCGCGTCACTAACACATCAGCAGCAAACATCACTGAAACGTCATCAACACGTCACTAAGCACGTCACTAAACACGTCACTCACCACAACAATAACATATCACTCAACAGGTCACCTAATCAACCTAACTTAACCTAACCTAACCTAACCTAACCTAACCTAACCTAATAATAAGATGGTCCTAAAGTATCAGTTTTCGTACACAAAATACTTCAATAATTCCTGAAAAGTTGTGTTGGGGGAAATTAATTAATACCAATATCTGATGTTTGCGTCTCTCTCTCTCTCTCTCTCTCTCTCTCTCTCTCTCTAGTGACCCAAGACTCCGAAGCACAGTGTGGTGAGGGGTGTGGTGGGGGTGTGGGGTGTGGGGGGTTGGGTGTGGTGGGGTGTGGTACGGTGTGGTGGGGTGTGGTGAGAGGAGATGGTGATGGGAAGTGGGTGGTGAGAAGGAAAGTGGTTAGGGGGGAAAGGGATGGTGAGATGGGTGGGTGATGAGGGGGTAGGTGGTGAGTGGGTGGTGAAGGGGGAGGTGGTGAGGCGGTAGGTGGTGAGTGGGTGGTGAAGGGGGAGGTGGTGAGTGGGTGGTGAAGGGGAGGTGGTGAGGGGGTAGATGGTGAGTGGGTGGTGAAGGGGGAGGTGGTGAGGGGGGAGGTGGTGAGGGGGAGGTGGTGAGGGGGTAGGTGGTGAATGGGTGGTGAAGGGGTAGGTGGTGAGTGGGTGGTGAAGGGGGAGGTGGTGATGGGGGAGGTGGTGAGGGGGTAGGTGGTGAGGGGGTGGTGAAGGGGGAGGTGGTGAGGGGGGAGGTGGTGAGGGGGTAGGTGGTGAGTGGGTGGTGAAGGGGTAGGTGGTGAGTGGGTGGTGAGGGGGGAAGTTGTGAGGGGGAGGTGGTGAGGGGGGAGGTGGTGAGGGGGTAGGTGGTGAGTGGGTGGTGAAGGGGGAGGTGGTGAGGGGGTAGGTGGTGAGTGGGTGGTGAAGGGGGAGGTGGTGAGGGGGGAGGTGGTGAGGGGGTAGGTGGTGAGTGGGTGGTGAAGGGGTAGGTGGTGAGTGGGTGGTGAAGGGGGAGGTGGTGAGGGGGTAGGTCGTGAGGGGGTGGTGAGGGGGTAGGTCGTGAGGGGGTGGTGAAGGGGGAGATGGTGAGGGGGTGGTGAATGTATTTTGCTTAGCTGCCTCCTCTCCCCCACCCTCCTTCTCCACCTCTTCCTCCTTCATCATCTCCACCATCACATAGCCCCTCCTCCTCCTCCTCCTCCTCCTGGCCTCCACACCAATTTGCAATCATTTACTCTTAATCTGTCCTTCAATTCACCCCCCCCCCCTCCCCACTCACTCCAGCCTCGAGTCGCCCATTAGAGGAGGAGAGTGACCCTTGGTGAAGGTTGTACTCCAGTCTTGCTTTGCTTCTAGAAATATGCAGGTGTTCATTCAGGGGAGGACAATGCTCTCTCTCTCTCTCTCTCTCTCTCTCTCTCTCTCTCTCTCTCTCTTCTCCCCTCGTCTCTTCGGCTTTAAACTGAACATTTTATGACTGACTTTCCAATTACCAAGTACGTGTGGAGACTCAAGTGCCAGCACGAGCGATCACTTGCGCCAGACGTTCAACTTACCTCTAGAATTACGAGTTAAATCATTTAATGTCTCATCATATCTCTCCCCTCACTCTCTCACCCCATCTCTCCCCTCACTCTCTCACCCCATCTCTCCCCTCACTCTCTCACCGCATCTCTCCCCTCACTCTCGCACCCCATCCCTCCCCTCACTCTCTCACCCCATCTCTCCCCTCACTCTCTCACCCCATCTCTCCCCTCACTCTCTCACCCCATCTCTCCCCTCACTCTCTCACCCCATCCCTCCCCTCACTCTCTCACCCCATCTCTCTCCTCACTTTCTCACCCCATCTCTCCCCTCACTCTCTCACCCCATCCCTCCCCTCACTCTCTCACCCCATCTCTCCCCTCACTCTCTCACTCCATCTCTCCCCTCACTCTCTCACCCCATCCCTCCCCTCACTCTCTCACCCCATCCCTCCCCTCACTCTCTCACCCCATCCCTCCCCTCACTCTCTCACCCCATCTCTCCCCTCACTCTCTCACCCCATCTCTCCCCTCACTCTCTCACCCCATCCCTCCCCTCACTCTCTCACCCCATCTCTCCCCTCACTCTCTCACCCCATCTCTCCCCTCACTCTCTCACCCCATCTCTCCCCTCACTCTCTCACCCCATCCCTCCCCTCACTCTCTCACCCCATCTCTCCCCTCACTCTCTCACCCCATCTCTCCCCTCACTCTCTCACCCCATCTCTCCCCTCACTCTCTCACCCCATCCCTCCCCTCACTCTCTCACCCCATCTCTCCCCTCACTCTCTCACCCCATCTCTCCCCTCACTCTCTCACCCCATCTCTCCCCTCACTCTCTCACCGCCTCTCTCCCCTCACTCTCTCACCCCATCCCTC
>CAUDMG010004128.1:415000-417500 GCA_958450375.1 Homarus gammarus | reverse complement strand
GAGGGGTTGAGGGCCTCTCACTCCCCTCACTTGTGGCACACTCACCCTCACTCTAATGAGGAAGGGAGAGGGGAAGGAAGAGAGTGAGGGAGAGAGAGAGAGAGATGTAAGGGGGAGAAAGAGAGAAGAGGGGAAAAGACAAATGCAGAAGACAAAGGGTAGTGGGGTGATGAATGAGGGGAGGTAAGAGAGAGGGGAAGTGAGAGAGAGAGGAGAGAGAGAGGCGCTGAGGGAAGGAGGGGAGGGATCACAAGGGGAAGAAAAAATTAATAGTAGGAAATAGGAAGTAAGGGGAAAGAAATTGAGATAAAGAATGTGAGGGGAGAAGGCAAGAGCAGTTGAGGGGACTGAAGATACCCAATTGGGGGAGGAAAAAAATGGGGGGGGGGGGCAATCTGACCCAAGAATGGGGGGGGGGAGATGGGAAGGGGAAGTGGAGAGAAGCGGGTAGAGAGAAACAGATGAGAGATGGATGAGAGGGAGAGGGTGGAGGGGAATAAACAGGTAAGAGATGGATGAGAGACGGATGAGGGGAAAAACAAAAGAGAAATGGAAATTGAGTTTACGTCACAGCTGTAAACACGATGACGTCACGATAAGGAAGGCCTATGACGTCACAACAGGAAATAAGCGAATGACGATGCTTTCTTCAGTGGCTTAAAAGATATGCAAATTTGTTCGATTTTTTTGGTTATTAAATGAAATGGATAGATTATAGATTATGTTAATATCTCTAATGTTTATTATCTCTCTCTATCTCTCTCTTCACTTTTTCTCTCAATATCTCTCTCTTTCCATCACACTATATCTACGTATTTCTTCTATCTCTATATCTCCTTCATTCTATCTATCAATATCTCTCTATCTCCTTCATTCTATCTATCAATATCTCTCTATCTCCTTCATTCTATCTATCAATATCTCTCTATCTCCTTCATTCTATCTATCAATATCTCTCTATCTCCTTCATTCTATCTATCAATATCTCTCTATCTCCTTCATTCTATCTATCAATATCTCTCTATCTCCTTCATTCTATCTATCAATATCTCTCTATCTCCTTCATTCTATCTATCAATATCTCTCTATCTCCTTCATTCTATCTATCAATATCTCTCTATCTCCTTCATTCTATCTATCAATATCTCTCTATTTCCTTCATTCTATCTATCAATATCTCTCTATCTCCTTCATTCTATCTATCAATATCTCTCTATCTCCTTCATTCTATCTATCAATATCTCTCTATTTCCTTCATTCTATCTATCAATATCTCTCTATTTCCTTCATTCTATCTCTCTCTCTGTCTCTCACTGGGAGGTAATCCAGATAGAAGCATTTAATTAAAACTTCAGACTTGTGACTCGAGGTATTGGAGACAAAGTTCACCTCTGTGTTTTGTGAGAGACAGGAGACATTGTGTATCTCTTATTGTGACACACGAGAGATAAGGTATAGTTTTGGCTGTGTGAGATAGTAAAATATTGACAGTAGTAGTAGGTTAGGTTAGGTTAGGTTAGGTTAGGTTAGGTTAGGCTACGTTAGGTTAGGTTCCTCTCTCTCTCTCTCTCCCTCTCTCTCTCTCCCTCTCTCTCTCTCTCTCTCTCTCTCTCTCTCCGTAATGAACTACAATACGTGTTGTTTACCTGACACAAGGTAATCCCTTTGTTCGCCTAATTGGTCAAACTTTACCTCAATAATTATTTCAGTATTAAACATTGCTTTAAAAATAGGATCTTTTATTTTAAGATTATTCTCATTAATGTTAATCCCCGGGTGCTGTGCTGGGTGCTAGGAGGAGGGTGCTAGGTGCTAGGAGGAGGGTGCTAGGTGCTAGGAGGGTGCTAGGTGCTAGGAGGAAGGTGCGAGGTGCTAGGAGGAGGGTGCTAGGTGCTGGGAGGAGGGTGCTAGGTTCTAGGAGGAAGGTGCGAGGTGCTAGGAGGAGGGTGCTAGGTGCTAGGAGGAGGGTGCGAGGTGCTAGGAGGAGGGTGCTAGGTGCTGGGAGGAGGGTGCTAGGAGGAGGGTGCGAGGTGCTAGGAGGAGGGTGCTAGGTGCTGGGAGGAGGGTGCTAGGTGCTAGGAGGAGGGTGCTAGGTGCTAGGAGGAGGGTGCGAGGTGCTAGGAGGAGGGTGCTAGGTGCTGGGAGGAGGGTGCTAGGAGGAGGGTGCGAGGTGCTAGGAGGAGGGTGCTAGGTGCTGGGAGGAGGGTGCTAGGTGCTAGGAGGAGGGTGCGAGGTGCTAGGTGCTGGGAGGAGGGTGCTAGGTGCTAGGAGGAGGGTGCGAGGTGCTAGGAGGAGGGTGCTAGGTGCTGGGAGGAGGGTGCTAGGTGCTAGGAGGAGGGTGCTAGGTGCTAGGAGGAGGGTGCTAGGTGCTAGGAGGGTGCTAGGTGCTAGGAGGAAGGTGCGAGGTGCTAGGAGGAAGGTGCTAGGAGGAGGGTGCGAGGTGCTAGGAGGAGGGTGCTAGGTGCTAGGAGGAAGGTGCTAGGTGCTAGGAGGAAGGTGC
>CAUDMG010004128.1:355000-410000 GCA_958450375.1 Homarus gammarus | reverse complement strand
TTGTTCTCGTTTTTTTTATGAAAGAAAAAAAAATGTTGTGGTGTGTGTGTGTGTGTGTGTGTGTGTGTGGGGAGGGGGGTTAGTATCTGTCTATTTGTCTGTCATTCTCTCTGTCTGGATGAGTGTGAGTGACAGGTATGCGTGACTGAGTGGCAGAGCGTATCTGGGAACAGTCAAATCTCCTGTAAACAATCAACTGAGACCACTAACTGTTTCATGAGTTCCGCCTGTTAACAGTCACTCACAACCCTCAGTCACTCACTCATCACAGAGGAGAGAGTGAAGAAAGAGGAGGAGAAGTTGGAAGAGGAGGAGGGGGAAGAGGAAGAGGAATAAAAAGTGAATGAGGAGCAGGAGAACGAGGAGAAGGTGGAGGAAGAGGAAGAGGAGGAGGGGGAAGAGGAGGAGGAGGAGTCAAACTAGTACACGCAAACAAACCCGAAATTTGATGCTAAACTCACGAGTCATATGATGATGATGATGATGATGACAAAAGAATGATGGGGTAACAATTGCTGAGTGTCGGTACATGGCATTTGACTATTAATATGACAGTTTTTGTCATACAGAAAAGCCTTCGTATGCTATGGGGGTACCATACATACATACATACTAGCATGATAAAGGGCAGTTACCAGGAAGGTTAATGATGTGTTCACAGAAGGGACGCCAAGATTGTTCTCTACTACCACTACTACTACACACCTTCGCTGCCATTTTATTACCTTAATATTAAATATCCTAATACATAAGTAGCTATCCTAGCTGTGTTGAGTTAGTTGAGCCGCAGATCTATGTGGCATTAGTGACTGTATCCTCATAGTCAATATCTGCAACTATTGTCGGCTTTAGGGCCGATGCTCTCGTTCCCCTGAGGCAGAGCAAAGCCTACTGAAGGAGAGAGAAGGACAGTCGACATCTCATCCAGGCTGTAACGTAACTTCTGGGCTGCTGCTTCTGTTCGGATAGCACCTCTGCGAGTCTGGCCTAGAAGCATCTTGCACTTGGTGCCATTCCACCAGAGGTTATGATCACCAGAGGAGTGAAGCTGCCTTGATCAAAGTTCTGAATTCTCTCCCCGTATGCCCTTATCTTGTCGTTCTCGTTCCTCCTGTGTGCAGCATCGAGAGCTAAGTTACGGTGACATGCGGCCATGGGATATAAAATCCTGATGTCAAAGAAGGCTCGCTGTCCCAGCGTCCAGAATCCTCGAGCACTGACATCAACACGGGCTTTGTTGGATGTGTTTGAAGTCCAATGTTTGAAATTCTCACCGTCCAATGGAAGGAGGGTTGGTTCTACCATGACATCACGGCAGATTTCCTTCAACATATTTGCTGTGAGGTCCCTTACTTCATCATGCCTCATGCATATGAAGCCCCCTTTCTTGCACACCATGGCGTGATCGGCGTCATAGGAAGAGCCACACACGTATTGGGAGGGCAAACCTTCTACTGGCCAACCGTACCTTAGGGCAATGGCATCTGTAAATTCTTGTTTATTGAGACTGAAACCATTTGCCCTTATCGGTAACGTAGTTAACCAGTTCGAGGCGCCCACCTCCTGCGCTATAGCTACTTTTTTTCCAATTCTCTGGTACTTGCAGCAGCAGTTGCTGCAACTTATCACTTTGGCAGTGCTGTCGTTCTGTTATAATGGACCGTCGAATCTTGTTTACTTCACTGGTATCCACCTCACCTGTTGCGTTCTGAGTTATTATGTGGTCAGTGAGGGCTGCCGTGAGCTTAACTGAGTTTTGATGTTCAGTGGCAGCAATCTCCTCTGGATTGGTCAATCCCATACCTCCCAACAAATACAAAACAACTACCACTACACCCACAACAAGAACAATTACCACCACCACCCATAATATTGCTTCTGTACGTAATATAACCTCTCCTGTATGCAATATAACCCCACCTGTACGTAATATAACCTCACCTGTACGTAATATAGCCACACCTGTACGTAATATAATCCCACTTGTACGTAATATAACCTCACCTGTACGTAATATAACCACACCTGTACATAATATAACCACACCTGTACGTAATATAACCCCACCTGTACGCAATATAACCACACCTGTACGTAATATAATGTACAAACAATATACCTCACAGCTCAATATGAAGTCGAAAGTATATTAACCAGAAATGAAAATCTACCGCACACACACACACACACACACACACACACACACACACACACACACACACACACATGATCCAAGCCTTAATTAATTGTGTCGAGAGAGAAATTGTTACCTAAATAGTTTCAGAAACAATACCAAAAAAACTAAAGGTAGAATGGGAAGTTAATTACCTATTTCCAAAATGTATTCAGGTGTGTGTGTGTGTGTGTGTGTGTGTGTGTGTGTGTGTGTTTCATAATATTGCGATACAACTCTTGTGAATTCATCATTTCAAAAGCATAATTATTTGAATAGTTTTTGAAATGTTTAAAAAAAAGAAGATTGAGGGAAAAAATTACTATTGTTTCATTCGGAACCTGATGAGTATTTTCAATTTGGAATCATAGAGGTTATAGAAGCAGTAAGTTCAACACGGCAGGATAACACGGCAGGATAACACGGTAGGATAACACGGTAGGATAACACGGCAGGATAACACGGTAGGATAACACGGCAGGATAACACGGTAGGATAACACGGCAGGACAACAAGGCAGGATAACGCGGCAGGATAACACGGCAGGATAACACGGCAGGACACAGCAAGACAACACGGCAGGATAACACGGCAGGACAACACGGCAGGATAACACGGTAGGATAACACGGCAGGATAACAAGGCAGGATAACATAGTAGGATAACACGGCAGAACACAGCAAGACAACACGGCAGGATAACACGGCAGGACAACACGGCAGGATAACATGGTAGGACAACACGGTAAGATAACTCGGTAGGATAACGCGGAAGGATAACACGGTTGGATAACACGGAAGGGTAACACGTTATAGCATGGTAGAATAACACTGCAGGATAACATGGTATGATAATACGGTAGGATAACAAAGTAGAATAACACGGCAGACTTTATGTTAAGTGTGATGTTGGATTTACATTATTTCAGGGTTTTGAAAGAAATAAAGAAAGAAAGACAGAAAAACGAAAGAAAGAAAAAAATATGTATAGAGAGAGAGAGAGAGAGAGAGAGAGAGAGAGAGAGAGAGAGAGAGAGAGAGAGAGAGAGAGAGAGAGAGACACACCTAGGTAGGGACAACAACAACGTGAAATAAGCTCAGTGTAACACAAGACATTTCCACTATCTCTAATTTACACCTAAATCCCCCTCACGCATGTTAAGACCCAACTAACCCTCTATGTCTCTATCACTCGTGGGGGAAAATTGGTCAGACAAACACAACTTTCCACGACCTTTCTGAGGACTGTCAAATTCACTCACTGGGTAGAAAGACAACAACCGTTTGCTTTCTCGTCGTAAATTATGTTGCCTTCAAATCATACGGAGGTGGGTGGAGGGGTGAGAGGGGAGGGGGAGAGGGGGAGGGGGGGGCCATGCATGAGGGGCCGCAGTCATGCACGGAGGACGTCATCATGCCCTTCGATGTCATTGAGGTCATACATAATTATCCCATGACAGACGTTAGGTAGGAAGCCAGCAGGGCGAAGGAACACAGTCATGCACGGTGGTTGTAAAAATCTCCTTCGATGTCATTCATTTCAAGTCATGTAAAATTATCACATGACAGATGCTAGGAAGGGAGTTAGGGTGAAGGGGCGTAGTCATGCAGTGTGTGTGTGTGTGTGTGGAGGTCAGCATGTAAAGACTAGAGGTCATCACTAGAGGTCATCACACTCACTGGTTTTTGGTCATAACTTGTATAGTGTAAACAGACGAGGCTCTCTCTCTCTCTCTCTCTCTCTCTCTCTCTCTCTCTCTCTCTCTTTCTCTCTCTCTCAGTGGGTCAATTTGCACAATGTAAACAAAAAGAACAATAATTGAGGAATGGTGTTGAGGGAGTGGGAGGAAGACGGGTGTGTGGGGGAGAGGGGAAGGTGGGAGGGCGTGGGGGGTTAGTGGAAAGGAGATGAATGTGTGTGGGGGGAAGGGGGAATGGGTATGTGTGAGACGAAGGGAGTGCAGTTGATGTGTATATGTGGGAGGAGGGTGCATGGGAGGAAGGGACATAGTAGTGTGGGAGGAGGAGGGATAAAGTAGGGTGGGGATGGGAGGGGGTGCATAGTAGTGCGTGGGAGGAGGAAGATTATCACCACAGCACCACAAACGTCTAACAAACTGCTCCCTGCTACACACACACATGACTCCAGATGCTCCCTGCTACACACACACACATGACTCCAGATGCTCCCTGCTACACACACATGACTCCAGATGCTCCCTGCTACACACACATGACTCCAGATGCTCCCTGCTACACACACACACATGACTCCAGATGCTCCCTGCTACACACACACATGACTCCAGATGATCCCTGCTACACACACACATGACTCCAGAGCGTGAGACAACAACTTAATACCACATACCAAACCTTCCTCACCTCTCAAACCCTCACATTAAGCTCAATGTTTATCCCTCAGTAAATGTAAACACAACGCCGAGAATCATGCAAGATGTGTGTTATAAATTTCACCTGGACAAAGAAACACACATTCTGAGATACCTGAGACGATTACCTGACACATATTTTCGTGACACAGATACAGGTGTAATTTAATGAGAGGTGACACGGATAAAACACGTATCTTAAAGTGACACGAATGTAGACACATAGTTTACCTGACACGTATTCCACCAGACACATACAGAGAGAGAGAGAGAGAGATCCACACCTCAGACCTGGGCCGAGAATAACTTTACCTGACAGTCATTAAAACGACTAAGGCATCGCGTGTCTCAATGTATCATCACAACAATGAACCAGTTGTAAAGGTGATCTAGCCAGCTGGTGCACCTGAGTCACGGTGATCTAGCCAGCTGGTGCACCTGAGTCACGGTGATCTAGCCAGCTGGTGCACCTGAGTCACGGTGATCTAGCCAGCTGGTGCACCTGAGTCACGGTGATCTAGCCAGCTGGTGCACCTGAAGTAACTATAACTCAGTAAAGTAACGGACTGTTTACTAAATTACTTAACACATTCATAAATAACACTTGGATCGTTTACGTTATGTTCATATATCTTAACACATAAATGAATTAAAGAATATTTGGTTCGTCTATAATCTTAACTACAGAGCTTGACAGTCCGACACGGAATGGCATGACATGACATAGCCTGACACAGCTTGAGACATAATCCGACACAATCTGACAGGGAGACAGGCGCCAACACTCACACAAGGGACGTCAGTCGAGGCACAGGTGAAGCTAGTCTTGCACACACACACACACACACACACACACACACACACACATCGCGTTCCTCAATACCGTATCTTCGCCCGTCCATCACCATAACATATATCAGATATGTCAGTTTGGTCTGATTTATCGATACGCTTTACTGTCCTGAAGATAAATATTTTTTTATGTTGTATTGAATGTCGTTTTCTCTATAAGAAGCTTTGAGACTCGGGCTTCTCTCTTGCACCTGTGTGTGTATGTGTGTGTGTGTGTGTGTGTGTGTGTGAGCCACAGTTCCCTTGCTGACAGTACCTGCCCACTACGTCAGCAGGTGATGGCTGGCAGCAGGTATTGAGCCACCTCACATTCTCGGCAGATGGGTGGCAGGTGGGTGGCAAGAGAATGGCAGGATAGTTATGGGACACTTCGGCGGCAGGCAGGTGGGTGGCAAACAGGAGGGTGATAGTAGACAACAGGCAAGAGGGTGATAGCAGGCAGACAGAAGAATACCGACAGACAGACAGACGATGGCAGCAGGCAGTGTTACCCTAAGAATCACGGAGGCGAAGCAGGTGATGGTCTCTTTTCAGGGAGAAGGGAGACGCCCCCCGCTGAGCCCCTAGACCTGAAGGGGACAGATCTCACCAGGACGGCTGAGTGGCTGTGCCCAACACTACCGAGGAAACCTACAAGAAATTTACCTTTTTTTTCCCCTCCCAAGAGATATTTTCTGTTTCATAGCCAGAGAGAACTATTGAGTCACCCTAGAGTTGTGTTGTGGTGGTGCTGGTTATATGGCCAAATTATAACAACATGTGGTTATACTGTATGTACCTGGGCTACTCTAGACTTGTGTTGCGGGTGTAGAGGTGTTGCTTATAAGGTCAGGTTATAACAACACGTGGTTATAAGTGCCTGCAGGAGACAGACAGAGGAGGGCAGGAGAGTCCTGTGTGCTGGTAGACGTGACTCTTGCTAGTTAGTCAGTGATGTACAGAGTTATAATCTGTAGAAAATCTTGACCAATTATTTCTTATCTATATAACTGTCTACAGTATATCTGATTTTTTTATCTATCAAGGTATGAGTTTATCTCTCTAAAACGGATACATACATACATACATACATACATACATACATACATAAACAGATTCCAGACAGACAGCCAGACACAAATCGGAGAGACAAAAAGAAAGAACGACAGACAGACTGACAGACACACAGACAAAACCAACATCGCTCCTGCTCGCTTTGAAGATGGAAATCAATGAGAAAACCGCAGCTTAGTGTGTACGGAACACCTGGTGAAAAAAACGTAACGAAGACACTGAAAATTATTCCTTGTATTCGTTCACGCCTCATGGCAGGGGCGGGAAGAAACGAAAAGAAAAAATCGAAAAAAAAGAAAACAAAAATGGAGAAAATAGTTAAAAAAAAAGAATTCGTAAAAAAAGGTTTAGTCTATTTTTTTCATATTGTCAATTGAATGAGAAAAATTGGAAAATATGAATGTGTGTTGGAAGGATTTGTTTTTATTTTGATGGACGGGGAAATATTTATATACTGTATATAAAAAAATTAAGATATAACACAATGATAGGTTATTGTGTGTGTGTATTAACAGCCTTAGAATATATACGGTTTACTTATTACTAACATACATACACATATATACACATGAAAAGAAAAATACAGGCACACATACACATATATATCTACACATATAATAATGGATGCCCCTCATGTAACGAGGATGGCCGGCCCAAGGGCCACCTAGACGTGTAAAAGCTGTCGCCAACACAACAACCACACCCTGAGTTAACGAGCTGCAGGACCCAGTATCAAAGAATAGTCCTAGAAGACCGGACAACTCGCCAGCTGCACTGGCTAACCATTACCCCGGAACACGATCCGCAAATCAATTTACATCCAGGTCCCCAATTACTGCTGGGTAGACAAAGGCAAATGGCGTGATGAAACTTGCACATCGTTTCACCCTGCCCGGGGATCGAACTCGGTTCCACTCGCTTGTGAGGCGAGCATGCTAACCATTACACAACAGGTTGCACACACACACACACACACACACACACACACACAGACGCCCAACACAGCCCAGAATATATTACACGTTACATAACACCCCCATCCCCTCTCTTTCTACCCCCACCCCCTCCCTCTACCTATATCCCCCACCCTCTCTACCCTTCCCCATGTTTACACTTTCAGCCACCTGTTTATCTCTTTGGAAATAAAACACAACAGGAACTTAAACCTCTTAAGAAATTGAACACCGTGAATCAGAGGCGCGTTCGTGGTGGGTGGCGTGGTGGGTGGCTTGGAGGGTGGCGTGGTGGGTGGCGTAGTGGGTGGCGTGAAAGGTGGCTTGGTGGGTGGTGTGGAGGATGGTGTGGAGGGTAGGGTAGTCGGTGGCGTAGGCGTGGAAGATGGTGGCGTGGTGGGGTACGTGGAAAATGGCGTGGTGGGTGTCGTGAGTCAGGCGTGTCGTATCTGTTGTAAATCTAAAGTTTGTTATTGGAGCCGCAAAATGGAACCAGGCCACTGTGTGTGTGTGTGTGTGTGTGTGTGTAATAATAATAATAATAATAATAATAATAATAATAATAATAATAAACGGTTTATTGAAAAAGTTATGCAGCCCGAAGGCTGAAAATATACATTGGACATACATGACTTATTACATACATTGATGGTTTAACAAAAGCCTTCATTAGAGAAAGGTGAAGGAACTGAGGTGTTGAACAGCAGACACGTAGTGTAGTAACTCCCTCACAGATGGCGTTATGCGGGGCATCACGTGGAGTAGTAGTTCCCTCACAGATGGTGTTATGAGGAACCCCGCCTGATGCTGTAGCAACTCATTCACTACGTGGTGTCGTAGCATCATGGGGACACCACGTGGTCTGTTGTCACAGGACCTGAGTGAGGTGTGGTCCCAGGCCTCCCCATCGTGGAGTCTCAGGGGAATTATCATTGGGTACCTGGGACCTCACTGTGTGAAGATTAGCTTGGGTAAGACTCAACTGTGACTGCTGAGCTCTTTTTCACTGACTTAAGCACTGTTCACCACTATTCAACACTGGTTCCATTCCTTTCCTAAATCAAATAGTAACTTCTGGCGAGAACTTGTTGATATTCCGGTGGGGAGGAGGGTTCAGGGGAGGGAGTTGATAGGACCAACATAATAGTTGACGTGGCTGCTGCTAGAACAGCGCCACGTGCGTCTTGACCTGTCTTGACCCGTCGGTGGTCAAGTATGAAGTGTGTGTGTGTGTGTGTGTGTGTGTGTGTGTGTTTGTGTGTGACAGACAGACAGACAAAGAGAAAGCGACAGAGACAGATAAATGGCCAACCTTTAGAGAAATGACTCTTTAATATCACACTCAATATTTCAGTTGTGTAATAATAATAATAACAATAATAATAATAATAATAATAATAATAATAATAATAATAATAATAATAATAATAATATTAATTAACGGTTTATTGAAAAAGTTCTGCAGCCCGAAGGCTGAAAATATACATTGGACAAAATTAACTATTACATACAAAGACATGGGGTGGGTGATTGAACATACAAATTATTAGAGTTCACAGTTGATGGCCCGGACCTGGGATGGTCATGGAGACACCAGGTGGCGAGGTGTTCACGTGGTGTTCACTCGTCCTCGGGTGTTGATATGAGGGACCTCACGTGGTCATGGAGAGATCGGGTGGTGTGGTGTTCACGCGGTGTAGTAGCTTATTCCCGGGTGTTGATATGAGGGACCTCACGTTGTCATAGAGACACCGGGTGGTGTGGTGTTCACGTGGTGTAGTACTCATCCTCGGGTGTTGATATAAAGGACCTCACGTGGTCATGGAGACACCGGGTGGTGTGGTGTTCACGCGGTGTAGTACTCATCCTCGGGTGTTGATATGAAGGACCTCATGTGGTCATGGAGACACCGGGTGGTGTGGTGTTCACGCGGTGTAGTACTCATCCTCGGGTGTTGATATGAAGGACCTCACGTGGTCATGGGGACACTGTGTGGTGTGGGGTGGTGTCACAGTACCTCACTCTGCTGGATGGTGTTGTGTTATCTCGTAGTCAGGTGCATAGCCGGCCGGCCCTCTGTTGTTCCCATGGTGGACAGATTAGCACCTTCTGGTCAGAAGACGGCGGTTAGTTCCCACGGGTGTTTATCTCACTGGTGGGTCACGGCTCCCACTGGTACTGTCTAGTGCTGAATTCACTGGCTTAAACACTGTTCATCACTGTTCAACACTGATCCCACTTCTTTCCAAAACGAGGATGGGTCTGGTAGAGGGATTTGGGGAATGGGCCGACATTGGCCAAGGGGGACCGCTGCGCAGCAGGAGCAGCGCCTGAATAGGTCTTGACCCTATGGTGGTGAAGGATGTATGTGTGTGTGTGTGTGTGTGTGTGTGTGTGTGTGTGTGTGTGCTGCTCCCTTGATCACGCCAGGTGTATTTACAATTAACGTCTCAAAAGAAGTGAAGCAATAGTGCCTCAACCTTTCCACAGTGTTGCCAAACGAGACTTAAACAAATACCATAGGTTTAAACACCATTATCAACCCCCCCTTACCCCCTCCCTCCCCCTTTATACCTACCTGTGCTCACCCAGGTAAATAAATAATTAGTAAAATAGTTAGGTGTTTTCAGGTGTAAAAATTGTACCTGGGAATATAAATTTTGTTTGTGTGTTAATTCCTGGTGGGTATTTTAAATTGTGTTTACTTTTTCTTACTGATTAAAATGTGTTTGGTAATACCATGTGTGTGTGTGTGTGTGTGTGTGTGTGTGTGTGTGTGCTTTAAATTGGGTGATATTTTATATGTAATTAGTTAGCTGTGTTTTTTAAGAGTGTAAATGAAAAAAGAGAGAGAGAGAGAGAGAGAGAGAGAGAGAGAGAGAGAGAGAGAGAGAGAGAGAGAGAGAGAGAGAGAGAGAGAGAGAGAGTGTGAAGCACAATAACAATATAGTCTCCTGCTTTACACCTGGTAATTAATACAGGTAGGTGTGAACACTAACTTCTAATTAGCTCGACACACAATTACCTGTCCACTTCCTCTTTCCCTCCCTCCCATTCTGCCCCCATTCGTGTTTCCCTCACTCCCTTTTCTCCCATCCCCTTGTTCTCCTTCCCCTCCTCCTTCCTTCCCTCCCTCCCCCCCCTTCCTTCCTCTCGTCCCTTCCTCCCTCTCTAATTCAACTCTATACTTCCTACTCTCCCTTCTTTTCCTCTAGTTAGCTCCCTCCCTCCTCCCTCTCTCTTTCCACATTCTTTCTCTCGTTCCTGCCTCCCTCTATCCCTCCTCTTCCCCCCTCCCTAACAAAAACAACACACACTGCTCATTACAAAGATAATCACTAGCCATGATAAACACAATTGGCAATACAACACGAATACCACCTCACCTGCCCCCCCCACCCCAATAATCATCCTCCATCACCTGTACTACCTAACCTAACCTGACCTAACCTCAAAGCATTCCCGAACTCTCCCTTCCTCCCCTCCCCTTACCCTTCCCCTCCTCCTCCTCCTCCCCCCTTCCTTCCTTCCCTCCATCGCCGCTGCCTCACAATACCCTCCACTAGGGTACGGTCCGACGATCGATCCTCTGCGTGCAATGAGATCAGGTGAGCAGGCAGTTGAGCAGGTGGGTGAGCAGGTGGGTGAGCAGGCAAGTGAGTGACACGTCCTTACCTTCCCTCCCTTACCTGTCCCCAGACCCCAGCCCTGGAGTCCTCCATACTGAACCCCAACTCCAGCCTCGGACATCTCAACACTGAACCCCAGCCCCGGACCATTCCACCCTTGGCCCCGGATCCCTCCAAACTGAACCCCAGCCCTCAACCTCTCTATACTGATCCCCGACTCCGAACCTCTCCAGCACCGGCCCTGAAGTTGACAAACATGAAAATATGAATGCCGAGAAAGAATGACTTTGAAGGAAAACAAGAATAATGTGAAATAAGAGGATTACCTTCATTGTTGTACTGCAGGTAATTAGGAATCATATACCTGGCTTATTGTGTCGTGTATACCAGAGATGAACAAATAAAAAACAAACAATAGTATTTTATAAAGTTTACCGTAAATATGAAACAAAAAATACAATAGGGGTTACTTAACAAGGTTATTGTATTACGTAGTGGAGAGAAAAATAATAACATTAAATTTGACGTAAATATAAGCAAGAAAAACAATAGGCCTATGTTATTTGTCTTAATACAGGTAATTAGAAGTTACCAGTCCTACTTACCCTGTTATTTTTCTTAGAGTTAAAAATTAGAAGTTCATAAAAGTTGATGTAAATATGAACAATAGGCCTAAAGGCTTACGTAAATAAGACGTGTACATAACAATAGGCCTATCTAGAATGTTCTGGTTCAGGTAATTATGACTCACCTGTTTATTATGTTATGTTAAGATATGTCATGCTAACTTATGTTGTGTTGTGTTAAGTTATGTTATGTTATGTTATGTTATGTTATGTCATGTTGTATTGTGTTGTATTGTGTTGTGTTGTGTTATGTTTTGTAGAACTAAAAAATAACACGATAGAACAATAGACTTATGTTCAATGTTCTTCTTCAGGGAATTTATATCACTGTGCCTCATATATGGTTAATATACGTAAGGTCGAGTCTCAGTGCAATCTTTCCGCCATCTTGGACATAAAACACAATCTCCTATCAGAGAGAAAATGATCATTTGAACATTGGACACTCCGGGATGAGAACATATGAACATTGGACACTCCGGGATGAGAACTCAAAAACACTGGCCAGCTTCCAAGGTCGCAGGGGAAGTGTGAACAAGTGGGGGCGCCCCGGTCGATGGTGGTGAGCCGACCTGACTAACTCAACCTGAACTGACCGACTCAGCCTAACCTGACTGGCTCAACTTGCCCTGACTCAGCCCACCCTAACTGACTTAACTTGCCCTGACTGACTCAACCCGACCTGACCGACTCAACCCGACCTGACCGACTGAATTAGCCCTGACAATACCCTTAAAGAGTGCTAATGTAGTATGTATATAACCTAACCTAACTTAACCTACCCTAACCTAACCTAACCTAACCTAACCTAACACCTCCCTAGTTAAACTACTATGGTGTCTAATCATCAGGTAAAATAAGCTGGGGTGGCTAATCATCAGGTCAACCCCAAGAAAGAAAACACTAATAACACACACACACACACACACACACACACACACACACACACAAACTCACACACACACATACCTGGAATTGCTCACATGATATTAAAATGAAAATCTGTAAGATAATAACTGTTATCACGACGTCATTACTCATTGTATTTACTTCTCGCAGATTATAACACCGATATCTGACGGCACCATGTTGTAATACCTATTTTTGTAATTTATTTTTTATTAATTTATTATTTGGGGGCGATTTTTTTTTTTTTTTTTTTTTTTTTTTTTTTTTTAATGACGTCGCTGGATCCCGATGCGCTGACTGGTCGGCTGCCAGTTGTCATGGAGGTAATTTGGGCCGCGTGAGTGACGGTGGAGCCAGTGGCGAATTATCAGAAAATACACACTATATAATTTATCTGCTTATGACCAGGGTGGTATGGGGGGGAGGGGAGGGTGGGGGGAGGAGGTTGGGGGTGGTGGGGTAGGGGTCGAGGGGGTGAGGAGGTGGTGGGAAGAGGAGGGTCAGAGGGTAGATATATAATTTCTCTACTTATGACCAGGGTGGGAGGGAGGGGGGTATGGGAGGGAGGGGATGGAGGGGGGTGAGGGGGAAGAGGGAGACTAGTATTAGGGGGTAGTAGGGAGGAGGGGATAAAGGTGAGTGAGGGGGAAGGGGGAGGGGAGTGGTGGGGTCCGGGGTGGGAGGGGAGTGGGGAAAGTGAGGAAGAAAGGAGGAGGGGGTGTCAAGGGAGATAAGGGTGGAAGGGAGGATCTAGGGGTGGATAAAGGGGGGAAGGGAGGATCTAGGGGTGGATAAAGGGGGGAAGGGAGGATCTAGGGGTGGATAAGAGAGGGGGAGGAACCACTTAATATAATTTTTTACTGTATTAAAAATTTATCCTCACGACCCCAGTTCTAATAGACAGGTAAATTAATTAACTCTTAGGAACAAGGTAAGGGACAGGTGTGATATATAGGCAGGTAAAATACTGATGATGTTGGAGTCACACACACACACACACACACACACACACACACACACACACACCCCCCCACACACACACACACACACACACACCCCCACACACACACACACCCCCACACACACACACACCCACACACACCCCACACACACACACACACACACACACACAGTACTCAAAAGACCATATATATATAATACTGAAATAATGACTTGGATCCATCAACAGGTCGCGTTCACAATAGGGTGATGGGGGAGGTAATGGGGGAGTGATGGGGGAGATGGGTGATAGAGGACGTAATAAGGAAGTAATGGGGAGAGAAGTGATAGGGGTGATGGGGGAGTAATGGAGAGAGAAGCGATAGGGGTGATGAGGGAGTAATGGGGATGAGGGAGTGATGGGGGAGTGATGGGGGAGTAATGGGGGAGTGATGGGTGGGCAGAACATAAAGAGGATTGTCCAAATTTGTGGAATTAGGTAGAGTTATCCTTTTATAGAGAGATAATGAGACATATTACAGGTAATGAGATACGTTTTGGAGAGACAGAGAGATAGAGAAAGAGAAAATAATGTCTAACACGATTATTGAGAGAGAGAGAGAGAGAGAGAGAGAGAGAGAGGGAGAGAGAGGGAGAGGGAGAGAGAGAGAGAGAGAGAGAGAGAGAGAGAGAGAGAGGGAGGGAGGGAGGGAGGGAGGGAGGGAGGGAGGGAGGGAGAGAGAGAGAGAGAGAGAGAGAGAGAGAGAGAGAGAGAGAGAGAGAGAGAGAGAGAGGGAGAGAGAGAGAGAGAGAGAGGGAGGGAGGGAGGGAGGGAGGGAGGGAGGGAGGGAGGGAGGGAGGGAGGGAGGGAGAGAGAGAGAGAGAGAGAGAGAGAGGGAGAGGGAGAGGGAGAGAGAGAGAGAGAGAGAGAGAGAGAGAGAGAGAGATGATGACCCTTGACATATTTTTTACCACCTAAAACATAGCCAGCAACTAGTAATGAATGATCGCCATATCACGGTATACGACCATTAACCTGAATAAACACACACACACACACACACACACACACACACACACACACACACACACACACACACACACACACACACCTGGACAAACTAAAATTAAAACGCTCTACCACCCCCATTGACTTACCAATGAAACTCTTCAAGGAGTTCTCCCCGGAGCTTGCTAAACCCCTCTGCTCCATCATCAATGCTTCTCTCAGTCAAGCCAGATGCCCAGCTGACTGGAAGACCTCTTATGTATCACCAGTGCCCAAGTCAACCAGCCCACAATCCTTAAATCAGCTACGACCTATTGCAATCACCCCAATACCCAGCCTAATCTGTGAAAGTTTTGTGTTCGACTGGGCTTATGCTGATATTGCAGGAGTCGTAGACCCTCAGCAATTTGGCAACATGAAAACTTCCTCCACCACTCACTGTCTTGTCAGCTTTCTCGATTACATATACCGCCATCTCGAGAAACGAAAAACGTCTGTAGCTGTCGCCTTCATTGATTTCACTAAAGCGTTCGACCTAGTCGACCACAATATAATCATCAACAAAGCTATTGACCTCGGGCTTCGAAGAAGCCTCATACCATGGCTTACAGACTTCCTCAGTGACCGACGCCAAGCTGTACGCTTCCGAGGGGCTGTCTCCACCTTTCAGTCACTCACCTGTGGCGTCCCCCAAGGCACCAAGATGGGACCACTCTGCTTCCTTATGCTCATCAATGATGCCCTAAGAGAAACCCCTGCTCGCTGGAAATATGTCGACGACTCCACCATTGGGATCAGCGTCAACAATTCTGCTCCCAACTATACCGCCCTTCAGGATTTATTGAACAGTCTCCAAAACTGGGCCACCAACAACCATGTCACCATCAACCATACCAAGACCATGGTTATGCACATCAACCTCTCCTCCGACATTGTCCCACCTCCTTCCATTACTCTAGGTCCGAACACACTCCAGGTTGTAGATTCCACGAAGCTCCTCGGCGTCACCATAGACAACAAACTAAATTGGAAACCACACGTCAATGAAGTTGTCAAATCCTCCAGTTTCCGTCTCCACCTCCTCCGCCGACTCAAGTCCCTCGGAGTTCCTGCACACGAGCTCCTCAGTGTTTACACAACATTCATACTTCCCAAGCTCACCTATGCCTCCCCCACCTGGTCTTCCTCCCTAAATGCCACACAACGTAAACACCTAGAAAAAGTACAAAAGAGGGCATGCAAGATTATTCTCTCCCCCTCCTACTCCACATATCAAGAAGCGCTCAACACACTGACCCTTTCGACTCTCACTGACCATCACCACGACCTCATCTGCAAATTTGGTAAGAAGCTTCTACACCATCCCCGACACCGGCTCCTACTACCACCTGAGATCCCTTGTCCGAGAATTGCTGTTCGACACCACAACCGCATCCAGCCCATACGTGCACGAACTGATCGCTATAAGAACAGCCCAGTCCCAACCATTGTAAAAATTATCAACAACTTGTAATACTGTAACACTGTCACTATGTTGAAATGAACTGTAGTTTGAGCTTTTCCCCATCTAAGTTATTATATGTCTTATTTGTGTCACTTATGTTACTTGTATATTATTTGTAATTCGTAACCCATTCCCCAAATATGTAACTGTATATTTTCAGCCTTCTGGCTGCCAAGCTCCTTCAATAAACCGTTAATTATTATTATTATTATTATTATTTACACACACACACACACACACACGTCAGGGAAGTTGTCAAATCCTCCAGTTTCCGTCTCCACCTCCTCCGCCGACTCAAGTCCCTCGGAGTTCCTGCACCCGAGCTCCTCAGTGTTTACACAACATTCATACTTCCCAAGTTCACCTATGCCTCCCCTACCTGGTCTTCCTCCCTAAATGCCACACAACGTAAACACCTAGAAAAAGTGCAAAAGCGGGCATGCAAGATTATTCTCTCCCCTTCCTACTCCACATATCAAGAAGCGCTCAACACACTGACCCTTTCGACTCTCACTGACCATCACCACGACCTCATCTGCAAATTTGGTAAGAAGCTTCTACACCATCCTCGACACCGGCTCCTACTACCACCTGGGATCCCTAGCCCGAGAATTGCTGTTCGACACCACAACCGCATCCAGCCCATACGTGCACGAACTGATCGCTATAAGAACTTGTAATAGACCAGTGTATTCACTCCCAGTAAACACTACTCCTAGCACTGTCACTATGTTGAAATGCCCTGTAGTTTGAGCTTTTCCCCATCTAGTTATTATATATCTTATTTGTATCACTTATGTTACTTGTATATTATTTGTATTTCGAAACCCATTCTCGGGGAAGAAGTGGTGGTGAGCTTCCGTGGTGGTGTTGGTATAATCTCTTGTCTGTGTGTGTGTATGTGTGTGTGTGTGTGTGTATGTGTGTGTGTGTGTGTGGGTGTGTGTCTTCCTCGAATTATCTCTATATTAAGTTTGACCCATTGACCACTTCACCTTAACCCATTAAAATCTGTACCATTATCCACAGAACCCAATATCCAACAATCCACTTTTTAACTTATTAATATCTCTACCATTATCCAACCCAAATATCCTCTATCACCCCGTTAATATCACTACCATTATCCACCCAAATATCCACAATCACCTCGTTAATATCACTACCATTATCCACACAAATATCCTCTATCACCCCATTAATATCACTACCATTATCCACCCAAATATCCACAATCACCTCGTTAATATCACTACCATTATCCACCCAAATATCCACAATCACCCCGTTAATATCACTACCATTATCCACACAAATATCCACAATCACCTCGTTAATATCACTACCATTATCCACCCAAATATCCACAATCACCCCGTTAATATCACTACCATTATCCACACAAATATCCACAATCACCCCGTTAATATCACTACCATTATCCACACAAATATCCACAATCACCTCGTTAATATCACTACCATTATCCACCCAAATATCCACAATAACCCCGTTAATATCACTACCATTATCCACCCAAATATCCACAATCACCTCGTTAATATCACTACCATTATCCACCCAAATATCCACAATCACCCGTTAATATCACTACCATTATCCACCCAAATATCCACAATCACCTCGTTAATATCACTACCATTATCCACACAAATATCCACAATCACCTCGTTAATATCACTACCATTATCCACACAAATATCCACAATCACCTCGTTAATATCACTACCATTATCCACCCAAATATCCACAATCACCCCGTTAATATCACTACCATTATCCACCCAAATATCCACAATCACCTCGTTAATATCACTACCATTATCCACTCAGTATCCACCAATCCACTTTTCACAACGCAAGTAGAAAACTACAGAGCCACTGAAAGGCCCACAAAGATACGATATTTTGGCAGCGAATTTACGAGTGAGTTTCAGCAGTATCAGCTTGACAGATCAGGTAAAAAATCTAAATCACTTTCACTCAGGTAATGTTCAGTAAAAAATATAATCTGACAGGTTAAAGTTATGCATGTTGTATGTTTTGGTAAGGTGAGAATGTATGTTGAGAATAATGTTGAGTTTTGGGTGGTGTTTGGTTGATGGTGGGGGTGGTTGTGGTGGTAGGGTGGTGGGTAGGTGGTGGTAGTTAGTTTGATGGTGGGGGTGGTTGTGGTGGTAGTGTGGTGGGTAGGTGGTGGTAGTTAGTTTGATGGTGGGGGTGGTTGTGGTGGTAGTGTGGTGGGTAGGTGGTGGTAGTTAGTTTGATGGTGGGGATGGTTGTGGTGGTAGTGTGGTGGTGGGTAGGTGGTGATAGTTTGATGGTGGGGATGGTTGTGGTGGTAGTGTGGTGGTGGGTAGGTGGTGGTAGTTAGTTTGATGGTGGGGATGGTTGTGGTGGTAGTGTGGTGGGGTGGGTGGTGGTAGTTAGTTTGATGGTGGGGATGGTTGTGGTGTGGTGGTGGGTAGGTGGTGGTAGTTAGTTTGATGGTGGGGATGGTTGTGGTGGTAGTGTGGTGGGGTGGGTGGTGGTAGTTAGTTTGATGGTGGGGATGGTTGTGGTGTGGTGGTGGGTAGGTGGTGGTAGTTAGTTTGATGGTGGGGATGGTTGTGGTGTGGTGCTGTGGTAGGTGGTTAGGTGGTGTGTGGTACTTAGGTGGGTGGTAGTTGTGGTTAGCTGGATGGGTTGTAGTTGTGGTAGCAGGTGGTTGTAGTTAGCTAGGTAGTGTGTCAACATCTCCCGTCAAAACATCCATAGACAAATATAAAGGAAATTGTCAATACCTTAATAATAATAATAATAATAATAATAATACTACTAATAATAATAATAATAATATCCTCTAGTAGGTAAGATAAAACTATTATTTTCTATTTTCCTATTATTATTATTATCTTTTTTTTTTGAGGAATAAACGGTGCGGGAAAGTTGAAACAAATGACTATCGATTCTAATCACTGTAGTGTCTCCTTCCTGCCGTGGATGGATGGATGGATGGATGGATACAGATAGGATGGATGGATGGTTGGATACAGATGGGGTGGATGGATGGATAGATGGATATAGATAGGATGGATGGATATTGATGGGATGGATGGATGGATGGATGGATATAGATGGGATGGATGGATGGACTTTAACTCCCCTCATCAAAATTAGCCTCACTGAAATTACCCTCAATTATATTTACCTGTAATCAAAGTTACCTTGATCAATATTTCCCTCATTAAAATTACCTCCAATTAAATTACCTTTATAATAATCACCTGTTTACCTTAGCTCATCTCCACACGCTATAGCTTTTATTACATTATTACTTAAGCTTTCTCTTGACACAATGTCTTACTTAATGATTAACTGAACTTTATAACGCAATAAAACTCAGTTAAAATATCTAGTTTATCTATTTTATTTTTATTTAATATATAAAGTTTATTTTAATTATCAGTAACTTCATTTGTCTGAGTTAATAATCATAATAATAATAATAATAATAATAATAATAATAATAATAATAATAACAATAAAGACTTGGTTCTGTGGGAGAAAGGTGGTGGTAGTGGTGGTAGGTGCTGAGGGCATGAGTGGTGGTAGCAGTGGTGGTAAAATGGTGGTAGTAGCGGTGGTAGAATGGTGGTAATAATGGTGGTAGGTTCTGGGGACACAATGGTGATAGTAGTAATAGTAGTGGTGGTGGTAGAAATGGTGGTAGTAGTGGTAGTAGTGTTGGAAGAAATGGTGGTAGTAGCTAGAGGTAGGGTAGTAGGTGCTGCGGATTGGATAGTGGTAGTAGTGGTGGTAGAAATGGTGGTAGTAGTGGTGGTAGAAATGGTGGTAGTAATTGTCGTAGAAATGGTGGTAGTAGTGGTGGTGGGAGAAAGGGCGGCAGTAGTGGTGGTAGTAATGGTGGTAGGTGTTGGGGATAGAATAGTGGTAGTAGTGGTGGTAGTAATAGTGGTAGGTGTTGGGGATAGAATAGTGGTAGTAGTGGTGGTAGTAATGGTGGTAGTAGTGGTGGTAGTAATGGTGGTAGGTGTTGGGGATAGAATACTGGTAGTAGTGGTGGTAGTAATAGTGGTAGGTGTTGGGGATAGAATAGTGGTAGTAGTGGTGGTAGTAATGGTGGTAGTAATGGTGGTAGTAGTGGTGGTAGTAATAGTGGTAGGTGTTGGGGATAGAATATTGGTAGTAGTGGTGGTAGTAATGGTGGTAGTAGTGGTGGTAGTAATAGTGGTAGGTGTTGGGGATAGAATAGTGGTAGTAGTGGTGGTAGAAAGGGCGGCAGTAGTGGTGCTAGTAATGGTGGTAGGTGTTGAGGATAGAATACTGGTAGTAGTGGTGGTAGTAATGGTGGTAGTAGTGGTAGTAGTAATAGTGGTAGGTGTTGGGGATAGAATAGTGGAAGTAGTGGTGGTAGTAATGGTGGTAGTAATAGTGGTAGGTGTTGGGGATAGAATAGTGGTAGTAGTGGTGGTAGTAATGGTGGTGGTGGTGGTGGTGGGGCCAGGTTGTGTGCAGGTATACGTAATTAACTGTTTCGCTGTGAGGGGCCGATAATTTTTTTTGTGTGTATTTCATTTAAAATTACTAATTCAGAAACAGGGCAGGAATAATTACTAGTACAGGTACAAGTACAGGTACAGGTACAGATGGAGGTACAGGTATAAATACAAGCACAGGTAATAAACAAACAGGTAAAGGTACAGGTACAGATACAGGTATAGGTAGTCAGATATCATAGTTAAGATCTCACCTTTAAAATATATATATCATTAACACCCACAACATTCCCACAGACACCCACAACACTCCCCACAACCCACCCACAGGAACAAAATATACTCTCCTACATACACCGATAAACACCCACACACCCACACAAACACCCACACACCCTCACAAAAACCCACACACCCACACAAACACCCACACACCCACACAAACACCCACACACCCACACAAACACCCACACACCCACACACTCACACATCCACACAAACACCCACACACTCACCCAAACACCCACACACCCACCCAAACACCCACACACCCACACAAACACCCACACACCCACACAAACACCCACACACCCACACAAACACCAACACACCCACACAAACACCCACACACCCACACAAACACCCACACACCCACCCACACACTCACCCAAACACCCACAGACCAGCTGCGATAGACTGCCTGCCGTAATTGGGTTCCATCTCTCGGGTAATTCCTGTTCTACTAATATTCAAGATAAGGTCGACTTGGCTGAGGATAATTCGACCTTCTGCTGAGGAGAAATCTACCTTCTGCTGGGGATAATTTGACCTGGTGAGGATAATTCGACCTGCTGAGAATAATTAGCCTTTCTGCTGAGGATAATTCGACCTTCTTAAAAGGATAATTTGACCTGCTGAGGATAATTCGACCTTCTGCTGAGGAGAAATCGACCTTCTGCTGGGGATAATTCGACCTGCTGGGGATAATTCGACCTGCTGAGGATAATTCGACCTTCTTCTGAGGATAATTTGACCAGCTGAGGATAATTCAACCTTCTGCTGAGGACAATTCAACCTTCTGCTGAGGATAATTCGACCTGCTGTTCCCCTCGCTTATGGTAGCAGAGAGCACGGGAGATTATGTGAGGCGTATTTCGAGAGATTAGGGTGTATCTGGGGAGAGATTAGGGTGTATCTGGGGAAAGATTAGGGTGTATCTGGGGAGAGACTAGGGTGTATTTGGGGAGATCATTGTGGCACCCCTCCTCCCCTTCACCCCTCCCTCCCTCCTTCCCTCCCTGACACACACCTCATCCATCTTTCCCTCCTTCCCTCCCTCTCTACCTCTCGCATTACCTCACCACCTCTCTCCTCACCCCAGCAAGTCAACTACAGTAATAAGGGTTCATTATATATAATCTTGTTTATGTCAGCAGGCGAGTGTCACGAGACCAGGGTGTTACTTAATGCACAAAGGCAGAACATACCATACAAAAAACTCAGATCAGACAACAATGACCCTAAATGGATAAATAATTATTTAAAGAACATCATTGGCCAAAGCAAGGCTACAGGTAGAAGGATAAATCGTGGCGAAATTCACCTCCGGGACTATTATAGGGTATTGGCGAGTAGGGTTAAAACCGAGATAAGGAAAGCAAAGAGGAATAATGAGGTAAGGATAGCAAGGGGGGGGGGGGGCGAAGACAAACCCCAAAGGATTCTACCAAATGTATCAAACTAAAACACGAGAAAAGATTGGACCAATACGGTCAGACTTCGGCGAGCTCACTGATAACGATGGAGAAATGAGCAATAATTTGAATAAATATTTTTCAACAGTTTTCACCACCGAAAATTTAAACATGATACCCGAGGCACCGACTCTATTCAGAGATAGTGAAGAAAACAAATTAAGTGAGATAGTAGTGACTAGTAACGATGTTAGTAAGCAAATAAACAAACTAAAGCCTAATAAGTCACCTGGTCCCAATGAGATATTTGCCAGAGTATTAAAGGAATGTAAGGAAGAGCTTAGTATGCCCTTTGCAAAGTTGTTTAACATGTCATTAAAAACAGGTGTAGTACCAGAATCCTGGAGGATAGCGAATGTAATACCGATTTTCAAGAAGGGGAATAGATCACTATCCTCTAACTACCGCCCAATCAGCCTAACATCAATAGTAGGCACATTACTGGAAGCAATCATTTCAAACTCTATTCGAAATCACCTGGAGAAGCACGGATTGATCAATGATTCCCAGCATGGCTTCACAAGCGGACGTTCTTGCCTAACTAATCTATTAACATTCTTTTCATCAGTTTTCGAATCGGTGGACGAGGGGAACAATTATGATGTGGTATGTCTCGACTTTAGCAAAGCCTTCGACAGAGTTCCCCACGAAATACTAATTAGAAAGGTAGAAGCTCATGGCATCAAAGGTGACATCCTTAAATGGATTAGGGCGTGGTTACAGGACAGGAAACAGCGAGTGAGCATTAAAGGCACTAAGTCCCATTGGAGCAACGTCACAAGTGGAGTTCCCCAAGGCTCAGTACTTGGACCATTATTATTTATTATATACCTAAACGACATAGTAAATTTGCTGATGACACTAAAATAGGACGTGTTATCAAATCTGACGAGGACTCGGCAAAAGTACAGGAAGATCTAAACAAATTTTTCGAATGGTCTGAAAAATGGCAGATGAAATTCAACGTGGACAAATGTAAAGTACTCAGTATAGGAGATGTAAACAGGGAAACCAGATACCAGATGAACAACAATGCCATAGAGAAATCCGACTGCGAGAGAGATTTAGGAGTAATGATAAGTAGGAACCTTAAGCCAAGTAAACAATGTGTTTTTGCTCGTAACAAGGCTAATAAAGTACTTGGGTTCATACAAAGGAGTGTTAGTTACAAGACTAGCGAGGTCATCCTAAAACTGTATCTTGCTCTTGTGAGACCACACCTAGATTACGCAGTTCAGTTCTGGTCACCGTATTACAGAATGGATATAGAATCCTTGGAAAGAATTCAGAGGAGAATGACAAGACTAATCCCGGGCATTAGGAACCTTGAGTATAGAGACAGGTTAAAGCATCTTAATTTGCACTCCCTTGAGAGACGTAGAGCGAGGTGTATAAGTGGAAGGCAGGGCTAAACAAAGGGGACATTACAAAGGTACTCAAACTATCCAACCAGGAGCGAACTCGTAACAATGGTTTTAAATTAGACAAATTTAGATTTAGGCGTGAAATAGGTAAACACTGGTTTGGAAACAGAGTAGTGGATGAATGGAACAAATTATCAAATATCATCATTAACTCGAATACGCTGAATAGCTTCAAACATAGGTTGGATGCTCATATTAGCAATAGGGGTTGGGTGTAAACGGGACTGCCCAGTATGGGCCAATAGGCCTGCTGCAGTTTCCTCCATTCTTATGTTCTTATGTTCTTATGTTCTCCTGACGAAGTACAACAAGACCTGGGTGTTCTCCTGACGAAGTACAACAAGACCTGGGTGTTCTCCTGACGAAGTACAACAAGACCTGGGTGTTCTCCTGACGAAGTACAACAAGACCTGGGTGTTCTCCTGACAACAAGACCTGGGTGTTCTCCTGACGAAGTACAACAAGACCTGGGTGTTCTCCTGACGAAGTACAACAAGACCTGGGTGTTCTCCTGACGAAGTACAACAAAACCTGGGTGTTCTCCTGACGAAGTACAACAAGACCTGAGTGTTCTCCTGACGAAGTACAACAAGACCTGGGTGTTCTCCTGATGGAGTACAACAAGACCTGGGTGTTCTCCTGACGAAGTACAACAAGACCTGGGTGTTCTCCTGACGAAGTACAACAAGACCTGGGTGTTCTCCTGACGACGTTCACACCTTAATAAATCTAATTAGTCTCTGAAGGAAGATGCCTTAGGTCTTTATCCTTCACCTTTGTAGAGTTAATTAACCTTGTTTTAGAGGGGGGAGGGGGGAGGAAGAGGAGGAGGAGGGTAGAAGAGGAGGGTGGAGGGGGAAGGAAGAAGAGGAGGAGGGTGGAAGAGGAGGGTGGAGGAAGAAGAGGAGGAGGGTGGAAGAGGAAAATAGTGGGTGGAGGAAGAAGAAGAGGAGGGTGGCAGAGGAGGGTAGAGGGTGGAGGTGGAGGGCAGAGGAAGAAGAGGGGGATGGGGAGGGGAAGGAAAAAGAGGAAGGAGAGGTGGAGGATGGTGGAGGAGGATGTAATGGCCCCTGTCTCATCAACAGAAGTATTATATAAATGGGTTATTTACATTTGATTTATATTCAGATTTATCCCCCTGTAACTTTCCACTGGCTATGAGGTAACATGTTCAATGCACGTGATAAGGTGTGCCCACGGGAAGCTGCGTCATACTATGCTGAGTAAAGGCATAAAGTAGCCGGCTCCTGGTCACCTAAAGCGAGCAGTAGTTTGATATCCTTGACTAGAGGAAGACGTTATTTGAGAGCCGCAGTGGATGGCTCCGTCTTCCCTCGAGGGGGAACGATGTAACTATTCCGTTCTCCCTCGATAGGTCACTACTCAGTCACTCACACCAACTAATATCGAACGGACGTTGATCCACGTTTATATTACATAAACGCCGTCCTTTCTCATCACACTCATAGATAGTGGAACTTACGGTTGATCTACACTCAGGAATTATATACATAATACTTTTCTAATAAAACAAGAAACTTCAATTGGGTTTCGTTACTAAAGCCCAATATAATATATGTGAACCAACCTGGTTAATTGGGAATTAACCAACCGTTTCAAGGAGAAAGAGGTGGAGGGTGGAGGAGGAGGGTAATATAAGCCAAAGGGCCCCGTTTAATTGTATGGTGATTGTATGAAGTGACGGAGGGCCCCTTACCTGTATACAGTATAGAGAGTCCGGTGGGCCCTCATAACTGTATACAAAGAGAGCATCATACAGGGCCACCGATACCTCTAATTGTATGGCAGACAGGTAGACAAGTCGTCAGTGCCTCAGGTGAGTCTTCCCCCTATGCTGGCTTAATTACAGGTGTAGTGCCGGAGATAATGATGTTTACCTGAACGCCTTAAGTGGGTTAGAGAGAGAGAGAGAGAGAGAGAGAGAGAGAGAGAGAGAGAGAGAGAGTTACTAGTGTATGCCTGTTTGTGTGTGTGTGTGTGTGTGTTAACTGCTGCACCAACACTCCCCCCTTCCCCTCCTTTCCCCGTTCTCTCATCACAACACTGTCCAGGGAGGGGGTGGGGGGGAGGGGCAGGGGAGGGGGCGAGGGAGAGACTACGAACATATACTATTTTCTCTATATAAAAAAATATGTTTTTTTCGTTTTCTGATGCTTTTTCTTCTCTGTGGGTTACGTTACTATTATATTTTTGTACGGTATAGCAATTCATTTCTTCGTTATATGCATTGTTTATCTAAGGTTGTATGTGTTCCTCTTGATAATAATAATAATGATAGATAAAACTGATTATTATTATTATTATTATTATTATTATTATTATTATTATTTTTATTATTGTTGTTATTACTATTATTATTATTATTATTATCATTATTATTATTATTATTATTATTATTATTATTATTATTATTATTATTATTCGTTCAACTCCCTCTCTTCTTTCCTCCCTTCCTCTCTTCCTCCTTTTCTCTTTTTCCCCCTCCCTCCCTCCCTCCCTTTCCCTCTCCCCATTCTCTCTCTTCCTCTCCCCTCTCTCCCCATCTCTCCCGTCCCCCATCTCTCCTAATCTCTCTTTCTCTCCGTCTCTCTTTCACCAAATTTACCTGTGAAAGTGCTTAGTGTAGCGAAAGACAGACGACAGAGTAACGGGGAAGAGTTTGTAGAATGGACAATAAGATAAAAATTGACGAGAGGAATTGGTGAAAGGAAGAGGGAGAAGACGTATGAAGGAGGAGGAGGAGGGGGAGGAAAAAGAGGGAGAAAGGAGGAGGAGAAAAAATGAGGGAGGAAGGAGATGGAGGAGGAAGAGGGAGGAGAAAAAAGGAGTAAGAGGTAGGAGGGAAAATAGGGAGGAAGGATAGAGGAGGAAATATGGGGGAGGATGATGATAAAGAAGGAAGAAGGGGAGAAAGAGGGAGGGGAGGATAGGAGGGAAATGAAGGAGCAGGAAGAAGGAAGGAAGATGAAGTAGGAGAAGGAATGAAACAAAGAAGGAGGCGGAAGGAAAAACAAGGAAGATGAAGCAAAGAAAAGGAAGGACGAAAAATGGTATTAATAAATGAGGAAGAAGGAGAAGGAAGAAATAGGTGTATATGAATAAAATAAATGAGAAAATAAATAAAAAGGGCAAAAATAATGGTAAATATATGAAAAAAATATGACAAAGGAAGAATACGAATGATAAGAGAAAGAATGATAATAGGAGTAACGAATAATAAAACAAGAAACAAAACAAACACACAAAAACAAACAACCAAGAATAAGCAGTACAACCACGAAACAAAAGATGATAAAAATAAACAATAAACGAGAGCCAAAACAAACGGAGGAAGACATAAAAGAAAACGGAGCCAAAACAGAAAACATAAAAGGGGAAACAAAAGGAAACGAACAAATGGGGATAAAAAGGAAACAGGGAATGAGAGGAAACGAGGGAGATACACAATAGAGGAGAGTTAAAAGAGGAAAATAATAAAGAGGAAGAAAGAGGCATAAAGAGAATGTAAATAAGAAGAACAAAAACAAAGAAGGGAAAAGCGAGGTGAGGGAGAGGAAGATTAGGCAAGATAAAGAGAGAGAGAGAGAAAAGGGAGAGAGAGAGAGAGAGAGAGAGAGAGAGAGAGAGAGAGAGAGATATGTGTGTGTGTGTGTGTGTACGTACCTCGTTTACATAAGGTCGAATTAGGTTAGGTTAGGTTAGACGAAGTAATTATAATCCTTTGCAATTAGTAAGTATATCTTCCTTCCCTCCTTCCCTCACCCCGCCCCCATCCTGAGTGTCAGTACCAGCCAGCCTCCAACCCCTTCACTCAAGTGGTGACTCCAGAAGGGGGCGTCTTGGAAGTGCGCCATCCTAATGAGGAAGGAAGACCCTCCCTCCTCCTCCTCTTCCTCCTCCTCCTCCTCCTCCTCCTCCCCCTTGTCTTCCTCCTCTTCCTCCTCCTCCTCCCGTCGAGATATACTGCACCTCCCCACCTATTTTGTCCCTTGGAAAAAATAATGAAAAAATCTTCCTTTTTCCTTTTGTTTCCTCTAATTAGAGATACTTAACGATACAGAGATACGTAGAGACACAGACACATAATGAGAGATACAGTGACGTCACAAGCCCTGAGAAATTTGTGGGTCCTTATATATATCATCTCGCCTCCCCTCCATCCCTCACTCCCTCCCTTCCCTCCCTCACACCTTCCCTCCCTCACGGATTCACTCCCCCTTCTTCCTTCCTCTATGGATTTCCTGCTCCTCTCTCCTTCTCCCTGCCTTCACCCTTCCTTCATCTTCCCTTCTTTCCCTTATTCATCAACTCTCTCTCTCTCTCTCTCTCTCTCTCTCTCTCTCTCTCTCTCTCTCTCTCTCTCTCTCATCTAAGATTCTTATTAAACACAAAGTCTTCTTCCCTCTCTCATTTCCACTCTGTTAGTTGCTTTATTACACACACACAGTCCCTCCCTCCCTCTCTCCCTCCCTCTCTCCCTCTCTCCCTCTCTCCCTCCCTCCCTCTATATTACCTACACACAACACCCCAGCCAGTCTCCTCATCATTGCCTCTCTTGTTTGGTGCAGTGTTTGTAGTTGTTTACTCTCTGGTGACACACACACACACACACACACACACACACACACACACACACTTCACCTCTTACCACCTACTCTCCTCCTTCACCTCTTACCACCTCCTCTCCTCCTTTACCTCTTACCTCCTCCTCTCCTCCTTTACCTCTCAACTCCTCCTCTCCTCCTTTACCTCTTACCTCCTCCTCTCCTCCTTTACCTCTCAACTCCTCCTCTCCTCCTTTACCTCTCAACTCCTCCTCTCCTCCTTTACCTCTTACCTCCTCCTCTCCTCCTTTACCTCTCACATCATCATCATCATCTCCCCTCTCTTCATCGTCTTCCTCTCACTTCATTTCTTATACCTCACCCCTCACCCCTTCACCTCATGTCCCCTTTCTTACTCCCCCTCTTCACCCATAACCCATATTGCCCTCTCCTCACTCCTCTTCACCCATAACCCATATTGCCCTCTCCTCACTCCCCTCACCCATAACCCATATTCCCCCCTCCTCACTCCCCTCACCACCCCTTCAATCTCCCCCCACTCACCTTCTCCGCACAAATCCCTTCCCTCTCCCTTCCCCCATCATTCCCCCCTCCTCCTCCTCCTCACCCCACACCATCATCTCCCCCTTTCACTACCATCCCACCGCCACACCCCCTCAAATCCCCCTTCCCCTCGCTCAGATAAGGGGGCGTTTGACACCATTTAACAAAGAAGTTCAGACGCCAATTAAAACGCCAATATCTATGAATCATTTATAGGAATCGTAACAACAGGTAACTACATGAACCCAACGACCAATTGACAAGTTGAGCGCGTGAGAGTCAAGTCAGGTGTAATCAGGTAATGAGTTAGTTAAGCTTCGACAGGTGAAGTGTTTGATGGCTTCGTGTTGTGAGTCTTGGATGAATGTTTTTTGTTTGTTTAATCTTTTATTCTATTTTTCTTATTGTTGTCCTTTTATTATCTATTTTTTTGTATTTTGTTCTATATTTTCTTATTTCGATTCGGTTCCGGATTCGGTTTCAGATCTGAATCCGGCTCCGAGTCCGGGTTCAAGGTTCGATTCGCGGTTCGGGGTTTGCTTATTCGAATCTATACCCAATGAAACTCCTTCGCCAGCGCTACCGTAATCAAGGCGATCGTATTCTCGTCAGCGTCACCATCATGCCGACACGTTAACGGTGACGTCACAGCCTCACAAATTGACGGAATCAATATAAACTAAGAAAATGACCTGTGTGTGTGTGTGTGTTTTAAGAAGAAGAAGAAGAAGAAGAAGAAGAAGAAGAAGAAGTTCGCTCACTAAGAAATTCACTTAATGTCAATTGATTAATTCGAGAAGTTAAGACTGAATGAGAGAGTTAAATGAGTCAGTCTCTCTCTCTCTCTCTCTGTACCCGGGCCAACATCGTCCCCTCAGCTGCATCAGACCAACGCTGTCATCCGGTTTACTTCAGCTGCTCACAAACTGCTGCACAAATTTCAACAACTCACCCAAATGGTTATAGTGTCTTTCTCACTTTCTAGAGAGAGAGAGAGAGAGAGAGAGAGAGAGAGAGAGAGAGAGAGAGAGAGAGAGAGAGAGAGAGAGAGGTTTATGTAGATTCAGTAAGAAAGAGAGAGAGCTTTACCCTTGCAGATTTAGTGAGAGTAAGAGAGATTAATATAAATCCAGAGAGAGAGAGAGAGAGAGAGAGAGAGAGAGAGAGAGAGAGAGAGAGACAAAGAAAACAGACAAGACAAATATAAACAAACAAACAAACAAACAAACATACAAACACACAAAGACAAACACAAACTCCCCCCAAAAAATATAATACTCAAATCTTAATAAAAAAAGCAACAAAAACAAACGGAATAAAAAACAAAACAAAAAACACAGACCAAACAGACATGAACTGGATACAGCTTTTACTTGGTGTAACAAAGTGAGTCGAACGACCATTTAAATTGGTCTTATCCCCTTTAAATTCTAGGTAGCAATATCGTTCTTGCATTTAGACAACATTTTAGCCAAGGGGTGCGTTATAGGAGGGTGATATGGATGTCTGGTGGATGACTGACAGTGGGTGAATGACAGTGGGTGATAGTGGGTGAATATGGGTGATTGACAGTGGGTGAATGATAGTGGGGGATCGATAGTGGGTGAATGACAGTGGGTGTATGGTGGGTGACTGACAGTAGGTGACAGTGGGTGAATATGGGTGATTGACAGTGGGTGAATGATAGTGGGGGATCGATAGTGGGTGAATGACAGTGGGTGTATGGTGGATGACTGACAGTGGGTGACAGTGGGTGAATATGGGTGATTGACAGTGGGTGAATGATAGTGGGGGATCGATAGTGGAAGAATGGCACTGGGTGTATGGTGGATGACTGACAGTGGGTGACAGTGGGTGAATATGGGTGATTGACAGTGGGTGAATGATAGTGGGGGATCGATAGTGGAAGAATGACACTGGGTGTATGGTGGATGACTGACAATAGGTGACAGTGGGTGAATATGGGTGATTGACAGTGGGTGAATGATAGTGGGGGATCGATAGTGGAAGAATGGCACTGGGTGTATGGTGGATGACTGACAGCAAGTGACAGTGGGTGAATATGGGTGATTGACAGTGGGTGAATGATAGTGGGGGATCGATGGTGGATGAATGACAGTAGGTGTATGGTGGATGACTGACAGTAGGTGACAGTAGGTGAATGACAGTGGGTGAGTATGGGTGATTAACAGTGGGGGATCGATAGTGGGTGAATGACAGTGGGTGTATGGTGGATGACTGACAGTGGGTGACAGTGGGTGAATATGGGTGATTGACAGTGGGTGAATGATAGTGGGGGATCGATAGTGGAAGAATGGCACTGGGTGTATGGTGGATGACTGACAGTGGGTGACAGTGGGTGAATATGGGTGATTGACAGTGGGTGAATGATAGTGGGGGATCGATAGTGGAAGAATGACACTGGGTGTATGGTGGATGACTGACAATAGGTGACAGTGGGTGAATATGGGTGATTGACAGTGGGTGAATGATAGTGGGGGATCGATAGTGGAAGAATGGCACTGGGTGTATGGTGGATGACTGACAGCAAGTGACAGTGGGTGAATATGGGTGATTGACAGTGGGTGAATGATAGTGGGGGATCGATAGTGGATGAATGACAGTAGGTGTATGGTGGATGACTGACAGTAGGTGACAGTGGGTGAATGACAGTGGGTGAGTATGGGTGATTAACAGTGGGGGATCGGTAGTGGGTGAATGACAGTGGGTGAATGACAGTGGGTGAGTATGGGTGATTAACAGTGGGGGATCGATAGTGGGTGAATGACAGTGGGTGTATGGTGGTTGACTGACAGTAGGTGACAGTGGGTGAATGACAGTGGGTGACAGTGGGTGAGTATGGGTGATTGACAGTGGGGGATCGATAGTGGAAGAATGACACTGGGTGTATGGTGGATGACTGACAGTAGGTGACACAGGTGAATGACAGTGGGTGACAGTGGGTGGGTGACAGTGGCGTGAGTATGGGTGATTGATAGTGGATGAATGACAGTGGGTGTATGGTGGATGACTGACAGTAGGTGACACTGGGTGAATGACAGTGGGTGATAGTGGGTGAATGACAGTGGGTGACAGTGGGTGAATGACAGTGGGTGACAGTGGGTGATTAAGAGTGGGTGACAGTGGCGTGAGTATGGGTGATTGATAGTGGATGAATGACAGTGGGTGATAGTGGGTGAATGACAGTGGGTGACAGTGGGTGATTGAGAGTGGGTGACAGTAGGTAAATGACAGTGGGTGATTGTTAGTGGATGTCTAGTGGATGAATGACAGTGGTTGTATGGTGGATGACTGACAGTGGGTAACAATGGGTGAATGACAGTGGGTGACAGTGGGTGGGTATGGGTGATTGACAGTGGGTGAATGACAGTGGATGATTGACAGTGGATGGATGACAGTGGAGGATTGTCAGTGGATGTCTGATGGATGATTGACAGTGAATGAATGACATTGGATGATTGACAGTGGATGGATGACAGTGATGAAATGAGTGCAGCAAAAATGTGGATATTCTTAGTGTTGTGAGTCGGTGAGGGAGAGTGAGGGAGAGTGAGGGAGAGAGGAGGAAAGATGGAACTAGTGATTACGAGGAAGACGTTATCATGAGGTGGGGGGGGGTGAGGGGGATAAGGGTGAACGGTATAGGTAAAGGCTGCAGAGAGAGAGAGAGAGAGAGAGAGAGAGAGAGAGAGAGAGAGAGAGGGTCAGGTAGTAGGTAGCCAGTGCGCAGACTCCAACGGCGGCAGTGACGGTAGCGGGCCCAGTATCACCTACCAGTCAGTGTGCCGCTGCCGCTAGTCTACCAGGACGTGTATGTGTGTGTCTGTACGCGTGTGTCCGCCGTGTCCTCGCTCTAAACCTTGGGTCCTCCTCCTCCTCCTCCCTGTCGCCTCGTGGTGGTGAAGGGAGTGTGTGTGTAGGTCATACTCCCCAGTGAACAAGACAGTGTTATGCTAAAAATTCTGAACCGAATTCTGTTGTTTTAATGTAATGATAACTTAACCTTGTGTGTACCTGGTGATGCACTCAATTAATGTGTGTAATTAAGTCTCCTCTCACACCCAGAGGTAACATAGTGGTACACAACAGATACGGGATACCTGTAGTGGTGGTGTAATAACTTATATCAACTGGATGTTTGTTAAGAAAAAAGTTTGTGTCTACGAATTTTACAAAGAATATTATAGAAAAAAAGTATATGATTTTAACTACAAGATTTCTACGAACAGTTTGATATATTCCAATAAATATATCGTATATCATTGAAAATATATAAACTCAACTATACTGTACAGGTATGACTCTCTTATACGAACGATATATATATTTTTAATAGATATATGATTTTAATATTCCAGAAAATAACAATATCTCACGAGCAGACGAACTTAACACCAAGAGGAAGCAACAAATGGTACAGTGTGTCACAGTGTCGGACGGTGTGTGAAGAGAGTGACAAGGTGTAGTACTGTGTGTGTGGCCTCCCTGACTCCTCTCTTATGGTGTGTATGGTGCAGGGGATGCTTATGTGTTTTATAGCGTAAGTAACATAGTGACTTCTACCTGCCTCCCTCATGATGATAACCTAACCTAACTTAATCTGCCTCCCTCATGATGATAACCTAACCTAACTTAATCTGCCTCCCTCATGATGATAACCTAACCTAACTTAATCTGCCTCCCTCATGATGATAACCTAACCTAACTTAATCTGCCTCCCTCATGATGATAACCTAACCTAACTTAATCTGCCTCCCTCATGATGATAACTTAACCTAACTTAATCTGCCTCCCTCATGATGAAAACCTAACCTAACTTAAACTAACCTTAGTTAACCTAATCTAAACTAACCTAACCTGTCTCCCTCATGAAGACAACCTAACCTAACCTAACCTAACCCTACCTAACCTTACTTAATCTTGCCTAATCTTACTTAACTGTAGATCAAATCCAGTTCAATTAAAGGATCAATAACACGATTTGGGGTTAAGATTAAGTCACTGTGAGAGCTAAAGTTAAGTCAGGTCAAGTGAATTAATTGGCATTGAGTAACTGACCTGGACGCAGAGTTTAGCTAAAGTATTGAACCTGACCTAATAACTCACTGCTATCGTCGGTGTTAATAACCTGAAGAGGAAGTTAAGTAAGTCAGGGGAAGTGTTACATAGGTTGAAATTATAAAGTTAAGGGAACAACTGACGACTAACCACCCTGACACTAACCCACCCTGACACTAACCCACCCTAACACTAACTCACCCTGACACTGATCGAACCAAACGCTAACCACTTTGATGCTTAACCTAACACGAACCTGACCTAACGCTAACCTAACCTAACGTTAAACACCTTAACACTAACCCAGCTTAATGCTAACCCCGACGTGCCCTAACCTAACTTAACCTAACGAAACCTTACCCAATCTAATCTAACCACCATAACGCTAACCTAACCTAGCTTAATCTGACGCTAACTTAACCCAACCTAACCTAACTTAATCTAACGTAACCGAACTCAACCTAACTGACCGAATATAACCTAATCTAACCCAACTTAATTTAACCCATCTAGGAAGCTTAATGATCAGGTTTGTAATAAGCTGGAAATTAATCTTCACTTAATCCGATTTAAAACGATCTAAATATTTCTGACGACTGTTAAATGGACTTAAAGTTTCGCCTTAATTCCTGTCAGATGAAATTAAATAAATTCTCGTTTAAATTCCGATAAATAAACCCAACTAAATGTTATCAAAAAACAGACGAATTTAAATGCCGCCGATTTAAATTCCACACAGATGGGGGTTGTACAGTGTAAAACTTCAGACAAAATCAGTTAAAATACCACACAAAATCTTAAAAAAAGAGAATTTATTTGTACATAAATTATTCTCTCTTGTTGATTTAAATTCCACTCAGATGGGGGTTGGGTCGAGAGTAAGCATTAGCTAGAGTTATTTATTTTTAATTATCAAAATAAAAATAAACCACGGTAATGATATATATAAAACAGAAATAAAACACATTATAATTCTATTTAAACATGATGATAAAAAGAATATAAAATTAAAACACGGTGATAATAATAAACTTAAAAATAAAACAAGACAATAATAATAATAATAATAATAATAATAATAATAATAATAATAATAATAACAATAAAACACCCAAACACAAACTTTCCAAAAACGATTAAACTCGTGACAAACGGCCAAACGACCCTTAAGAAGAGGTAATAAATGATAAATAGGAGAAACGTGATAAAGATAGGAGGTGAAGTGTACTGATGACAGGAGAAATATTGATGATATTACTCTTCTAATACTTCACGTTGAATACTTCCCATTCTTTCGTGTGAGAGTTAATCAATATTCCCATCATTCCTCACGACCACTGATGATTGGAGTAATATTTTCAGCTTTCATTCTTTTTTTTCTTTCTTTCTTTTTATTTTCATTCTTTATTTTCCTCTTTCTTTTATTCGTTTTCATTCTTCTCTCTCTCTCTCTCTCTCTCTCTCTCTCTCTCTCTCTCTCTCTCTCTCTCCTTTGAACTCTGCCCTTTTTCCTTCCTTCATTTTTTCTTTCTTTTGATCTCTGCGCTTTTATCACTTCTTTCATTCCGACCATCAAGACATATGCTGATGGCTATATTGCCTAACTATTAAGACAGAGTAAAAATATCTATCCACTCAATTAAATACTTAAATAAAAGTCATGTGGCTTTATTACACAACTCTGAAAGGAAAGGGAGCGGGGTATTTAACTCAGAGTATGGTTAGGTTAGGTTAGGTTAGAGAAGGCAAAGTTGGGTAAATTTAACCTCAATTAGCATTCGGTTATGTTAAATTTGATGGCATTAACCTGATTATTATTAACATAAATTAAACTGAGGGGTAAAGATTAAGCTTCCCGATAATCTAAAAAAAAAAATATTATTCTGTCAACTAAAAGCAAACACCACCTAACCTAACCTAACCTAACCTAACCTAACCACTTTAATATTCGTATCCGAGTCTGCTGAGTGAAGGAAGTCCTATAAAAATTATTCTGAATACATTTTATTTCTTCATATCTTCCTTGAGGCAGTAGTGAGGTGGTACAGTGTGTGTGTGTGTGTGTGTGTGTGTGTGTGTGTGTGTGTGTGTGTGTGTGTGTGTGTGTGTGTGTGTGCGACAGACCAACACTTAACGTGACTGTCCTGAGAATATTTGGGGAATGTTAAGCTAGGCGTTCATTACCACCTGAATACCTGTGAATACCCTATTAAATACCTGTACACACACACACACTCACACACACACACACACACACACTATACAATAACACAATATATCTAAACGTTCACACAATACAATGATCCACACACACACACACACACACACACACACATAACAATAATGGCTTAGTTGACATTTATCAAAACAATAATTGAGTTTCAAAAGTTGTGACAATATTAATGAACAACTGAAACATCGTACATTATTAATACCATTATCTTCTTTATTAATATATGTGTTCATTTATGTTCACTTTTGTTCACTTTTGTTAATAGATTATACGGATCACCTGAAGATTAGCCACCTCTTAGTTTATTTTATGTGATGGTTAAAATTCTCTAATGGTACTTGGGCGGATTAGGTTAGCTTAGGTTAGGTTAGGTTGAATAGAGTTGGGTTAGGATTAAGTTACGTTGAATAGAGTTGGGTTAGGATTAAGTTACGTTGAATAGAGTTGGGTTAGGATTAAGTTACGTTGAATAGAGTTGGGTTAGGATTAAGTTACGTTGAATAGAGTTGGGTTAGGATTAAGTTAGGTTCGAGCAAGTTAGTTTAGTTAGCATAGGTTAGGTTCAGGTTAGGTTCAGGTTAGGTTCAGGTTAGGTTCAGGTTAGGTTCAGGTTAGGTTAGGTTAGGTTAGGTTCAGGTTAGGTTAGGTTAGGTTCAGGTTAGGTTCAGGTTAGGTTAGGTTAGGTTAGGTTCAGGTTAGGTTAGGTGAGGTTCAGGTTAGGTTCAGGTTAGGTTAGGTTAGGTTAGGTTAGGTTCAGGTTAGGTTAGGTTAGGTGAGGTTCAGGTTAGGTTCAGGTTAGGTTCAGGTTAGGTTAGGTTAGGTTAGGTTGAATATAATCCAACAAAAATTAACAAAAACACCTCAAACATCCTTTTAATTATAACCATATAGAAAACAATAAGTCACTTTACTACACACACTTAAACGAGTGAAATAAGTAAGGGCCACACTTAACACCCAGCTGTAAAGTAAGTGTGAATAATAGTGACGATAAACCTACACGGTGAAGAGGAGGTTAATATATACAGAGTAAGAGCAACAACGATAAAAGTGTGGGAGAGAGAACCGGAGAGAGAAGGAGTGGGGGAATAAAGGGAGGGGGGAAGGAGAATGAGGGGACGATTCTAGGAGGGAGTGAGTGGAGGGAGAAAAGAGAAGTCTGGAGAGGGGATGAGGGGAGGTAGTGAGGGGAGGAGAGAGGAAGTGAGGGGAGGGATGTAGTGAGGGGAGGTAATGAATAGAGAAGTGAGGAAACGGTAGATTAAAATACAATAAAAATATATGTCACAAGGTTCTGAATGATAATACTTTAAAAGAGAGAGAGAGAGAGAGAGAGAGAGAGAGAGAGAGAGAGAGAGAGAGAGAGAGAGAGAGAGGCAGATAAACAGGGAGAGACAGATAAATAGACAGAGAGAAGATATAACGCCACACACACACACACACACGAGCGTGACTCAGGTGAACCTCGCAAGTTTAGGGGACTAACTACCTGACCGCACGACACCTATGTTTCATTCATGAGGGAGGGAGGGAGGGAAGGAGTGAGGGAGGGTGGGAGGGAGGGAGGGAGGGAGGGACGGAGGGAGTGAGGGAGGGTTTCTATACCGCCGTCATTCAGGTGTTCTTGAGTGAGTGAAAGAGGGAAGGAGCGAGGGGAAAGGGAGGGGAGACAAAGGGATATAAGTGGAGGTAGGGAGATAGAGAGAGGAGGAGGGAGAGAGGGAGGGAGGGAGGGAGGGAGGGAGAGCGGAAGGAAGGGAGGGCAGTGGAGGGAGGGAGGGAGAATCTATACTACTGTGAGCTAGTTGTACTTGTATGACCGTGTGGGCGAGGAAGGAAGGGAGGGACCGCCAATGAGATGTATCTACGTGACCATGCAAGTGGGTGGGTGAGTGAGTGAGTCCCCCTGAACACGTTGGTCATAAATAATGCTTCCATTCATTCAAACTTGAGAGGGACAAAATAGACCAGTTTTGAGGGGCAAGAAAATATTTATGTAAGTCTTTGTGAAGAACAGTTTTATGTGAGTCTTTGTGAAGAACAGTTTTATGTGAGTCTTTGTGAAGAACAGTTTTATGTGAGTCTTTGTGAAGAACAGTTTTATGTGAGTCTTTGTGAAGAACAGTTTTATGTGAGTCTTTGTGAAGAACAGTTTTATGTGAGTCTTTGTGAAGAACAGTTTTATGTGAGTCTTTGTGAAGAACAGTTTTATGTGAGTCTTTGTGAAGAACATTGGAGTAAGTTTCTCAGATTATTTTAATTATAATTTACTTCAATTTATGGTCAATATATAAACGCAAACACACACACACACACACATTCACAGATACAGACACAGACATACACAACCAAACACACACACACACACACAAAACACACACACACACACACCCAAACACACACACACACACACACACACACACCCACACACACACACACACACACACACACACACACAAAACACACACACACACACACACACACACACACACACACACACACACACATTTACGAGTGGTGGTAAGACCTTACTGTAAGTTACTCTCTGGCAGACACTGATTTATAAATGCTTAGTATTGTGGTTTTGTCATGAATATTTTAACAGATAGTGTATTTAATCTTTCCTAAGTGGGGGAGGGACACTTAAGTGAATTTATAAGTAAGGGAGGGGATATTCAAGTGAGTTCGTAAGTAAAAGTGAACATATAAGTGAATTGTTAAGTAGGAGGGAACATTTAAGTGAGGTTTTAAGTAGGGATGACGAAAATCTAGTGAATTTTTAAGTGAGAACATTTAAGTAATATCTAAGTAATTGAAAACATTTAAGAAATATCTAAGTAAGTGAGAAAATTTAAGTATTTTTTTAAGTGAGAACATTTATGTAATTTTTAAGTAAGTGATAAAAAGTTAAGTAATATATATGTAATTATGAACATTTTAAAATCTTTTAATTAAGTGAGAAATTAAAGTACATTTTTAAACACAGTTAACATTTAATTACCTTCTTGACAATAGCAAAATTAAGTGTATGTAAATTTTCTGCTTAAGTTTTTCTACTTTAAGTTTTTCTATTTAAGTTTTTCTATTTAAGCTTTTCTATTAAATATTTTCTATTTAAGCTTTTCTGATTAAGCTTATTTTTTACAAGTTAAAATATAGGAAATGGTTAACATCGTATTTTTACAGGGCAATGCTCCGGTTAATTTATTTCAGGAGAATTTGTAAACGAAATAAAATGTAAATGAAGTCAAAGTAATTCATTCTAGTTACATGTCACCACTCAGGCAGGAAGGCACTGGTTGGCACTGTTAACGCAAAGGGACACGTAACTCAGTGCCATAGGTGTTATGAAGTGATGCTGACTGTGTCATTTTTATAATAAGCAAAATAAGCAACAGGCAAAAATACTTATTAACCAAAATATGCAGAAAAAAATGCAATGGCTAAAATACGCAAGAAGCAAAATACGCAAGAAGCAAAATACGCAAGAAGGAAAACAAGCGGAAAGGAAAATACCCAAGAAGCAAGATACCTAATGAGCAAAATACCCAAGAAGCAATGTATGCAATTAGTAAAATATGTAATAAGAAAAATACGCAAAAATAAAATATACAACTAAAACAATACGCCAAAGTAGCTCCGACGTACAAACATACAACATAAAGTTAAGTAGCTCCGACATACACACATACAACGTAAAGTTAAGTAGCTCCGACATACACACATACAACGTAAAGTTAAGTAGCTCCGACATACACACATACAACGTAAAGTTAAGTAGCTCTGACGTACACACATACAACGTAAAGTTAAGTAGCTCCGACGTACACACATACAACGTAAAGTTAAGTAGCTCTGACGTACACACATACAACGTAAAGTTAAGTAGCTCCGACATACACACAGACAACGTAAAGTTAAGTAGCTCCGACGTACACAAACAACGTAAAATAGCTCCGACGTACACAGACAACGTAAAGTTAAGTAGCTCCGACGTACACAGACAACGTAAAGTAGCTCCAACGTACACAGACAACGTCAAGTTAAGTAGCTCCGACGTACACACATACAACGTAAAGTTAAGTAGCTCCGACGTACACAGACAACGTAAAGTTAAGTAGCTCCGACGTACAGAGACAACGTCAAGTTAAGTAGCTCCGACGTACACACATACAACGTAAAGTTAAGTAGCTCCGACGTACACAGACAACGTAAAGTAGCTCCGACGTACAGAGACAACGTCAAGTTAAGTAGCTCCGACGTACACAGACAACGTAAAGTTAAGTAGCTCCGACGTACACAGACAACGTAAAGTTAAGTAGCTCCGACGTACACAGACAACGTAAAGTTAAGTAGCTCCGACGTACACACATACAACGTAAAGTTAATGACCTCGTACGACGCAAAGTTAACATCAACAAGGACTTTAACACATACCTGAGGTGCGTTGAGTTACTGTCCCTCGAGGAGTTGTTAATTAACTTACCTGTAATATAAGATAACAGTAATTAACATGAGGATTAGAAGTAATGGATCACCTGAAGATTAGCCCCCTAACTCATTTCACCTGTGGACTAAGTGAGGTTAGGCTAGGTGACATAAGCCTAGGGGGCTAATTTTTAGGTGATATTAAATGACAGACAAACACACACTGAAGCAAAGACCTAAATTTACATATATACGACATAAATATTTATATGTGACGTTACTTAACACTCTACACTTATATGTGACGTTACTTAACACACTACTCTTATATGTGACGTTACTTAACACTCTACACTTATATGTGACGTTACTTAACACTCTACACTTATATGTGACGTTACTTAACACTCTACACTTATATGTGACGTTACTTAACACTCTACACTTATATGTTATGTTACTTAACACATTACTCTTATATGTGACGTTACTTAACACACTACACTTATATGTGACGTTACTTAACACGCTACACTTATATGTGACGTTACTTAACACGCTACACTTATATGTGACGTTACTTAACACTCTATACTTATATGTGACGTTACTTAACACACTACACTTATATGTGACGTTACTTAACACACTACTCTTACATGTGACGTTACTTAACACATTACTCTTATATGTGACGTTACTTAACACGCTACACTTATATGTGACGTTACTTAACACATTACTCTTATATGAGACGTTACTTAACACTCTACACTTATGTGTGACGTTACTTAACACACTACACTTATATGTGACGTTACTTAACACTCTACACTTATATGTGACGTTACTTAACACATTACTCTTATATGTGACGTTACTTAACACACTACACTTATATGTGACGTTACTTAACACACTACACTTATGTGTGACGTTATTTAACACACTACACTTATGGGACGTTACTTAACACACTACACTTATGTGTGACGTTTCTTAATACACTACACTTATATGTGACGTTACTTAACACACTACACTTATATGTGACGTTACTTAACACACTACACTTATGTGTGACGTTACTTAACACACTACACTTATGGGACGTTACTTAACACACTACACTTATGGGACGTTACTTAACACACTACACTTATGTGTGACGTTACTTAACACACTACACTTATGTGACGTTTCTTAACACACTACACTTATATGTGACGTTACTTAACACACTACACTTATATGTGACGTTTCTTAACACGCTACACTTATATGTGACGTTACTTAACACACTACACTTACTGTATATGTGACGTTACTTAACACACTACACTTATTGGACGTTACTTAACACACTACACTTAAATGTGACGTTACTTAACACACTACACTTATATGTCACGTTTCTTAACACACTACACTTATGGGACGTTACTTAACACACTACACTTAAATGTGACGTTGCTTAACACACTACACTTATATGTGACGTTACTTAACACATTACACATATATGACGTTAATTAACACACTACTCTTATATGTGACGTTACTTAACACACTACACTTATATGTGACGTTACTTAACACACTACACTTAAATGTGACGTTACTTAACACGCTACACTTATATGTGACGTTACTTAACACATTACACATATATGACGTTAATTAACACACTACTCTTATATGTGACGTTACTTAACACATTACTCTTATATGTGACGTTTCTTAACACACTACACTTATATGTGACGTTACTTAACACACTACACTTATATGTGACGTTACTTAACACACTACACTTATATGTGAGGTTACTTAACACTCTACACTTACTGTATATGTGACGTTACTTAACACATTGCTCTTATATGTGACGTTTCTTAACACACTACACTTACATGTGACGTTACTTAACACACTACACTTATATGTGAAGTTACTTAACACACTACACCTATATGTGACGTTACTTAACACGCTACACTTATATGTGACGTTACTTAACACTCTACACTTATATGTGACGTTACTTAACACACTACTCTTATATGTAACGTTACTTAACACACTACACTTATATGTGACGTTACTTAACACACAACACTTATGTGTGACGTTTCTTAATACACTACACTTATATGTGACGTTACTTAACACACTACACTTATATGTGACGTTACTTAACACACTACACTTATGTGTGACGTTACTTAACACACTACACTTATGGGACGTTACTTAACACACTACACTTATGGGACGTTACTTAACACACTACACTTATGTGTGACGTTACTTAACACACTACACTTATGTGACGTTTCTTAACACACTACACTTATATGTGACGTTACTTAACACACTGCACTTATATGTGACGTTTCTTAACACGCTACACTTATATGTGACGTTACTTAACACACTACACTTACTGTACTGTATATGTGACGTTACTTAACACACTACACTTATGGGACGTTACTTAACACACTACACTTAAATGTGACGTTACTTAACACACTACACTTATATGTGACGTTTCTTAACACACTACACTTATGGGACGTTACTTAACACACTACACTTAAATGTGACGTTACTTAACACACTACACTTATATGTGACGTTACTTAACACATTACACATATATGACGTTAATTAACACACTACTCTTATATGTGACGTTACTTAACACACTACACTTATATGTGACGTTACTTAACACACTACACTTAAATGTGACGTTACTTAACACGCTACACTTATATGTTTCGTTACTTAACACATTACACATATATGACGTTAATTAACACACTACTCTTATATGTGACGTTACTTAACACATTACTCTTATATGTGACGTTTCTTAACACACTACACTTACTGTATATGTGACGTTACTTAACACATTGCTCTTATATGTGACGTTTCTTAACACACTACACTTATATGTGACGTTACTTAACACACTACACTTATATGTGAAGTTACTTAACACACTACACTTATATGTGACGTTACTTAACACGCTACACTTATATGTGACGTTACTTAACACTCTACACTTATATGTGACGTTACTTAACACACTACTCTTATATGTAACGTTACTTAACACACTACACTTATATGTGACGTTACTTAACACACTACACTTATATGAGACGTTACTTTAAATTTATATACTACCTTATCTTGATAAACACACTTGAAAATTGACGTCACTACTTTACACTTAAGATACGTCACTACTTTATACTGAAGAGGCTATATCATACCTTATGCGTCATAAATTGTAACGTCACCTTAACACGCGGGACTAAATTACGTCAGTACTTCACTCACGGCCTTTAAGAAATGGCGTCACTCCTTTACACACTAATAAGCTTTTATGACGTCACTTTTGCACACGACACTAATATATGGGGGTCATTATTTTCACACGTCACTAATATAATCCCTCGACATTTTGTACATATTTCAAGTGACGTCACGACTTTGCACACGACTCTGATATTATGCCGTCACACTTTGCACACGACACTATTATGACGTCACTTATACGACACTGATATTATGTCGTCATTAATTTGCACATTTTGGTGATATTATGACGTCACACTTTGCACACGACACTAATATTATAGTCAGTTTTTGCACACGGCACTAAGACGTTTGCATAATCAGTATTCACTAGTTTATTCATATAAATATTCATCAGTGAGTCAGATGAAGTGAGTCAGTGAGTCAGGTGAGGTGAGGCAGAGAGTCAGTAGGGTGAATCATCATATTAACTTACCTTATACAGATGATAGGTGTTAATCCTTTCGTTGGTCCTTCATTTCTTTCACTTTTTCAAACGTTTTGGGACTCGAAGCAATTTTCTTCACAAACACTTATTGAAAACACATTCACATAATAAAATCTTTCGTTAATGTTAAATTTCGCAAGATTTAAAAGTTTTGTAACCTGATTTAAACATCAACACTGGAGACTTCAACGAACCATTTAAATCTCCCTTAATAAAGTCACTAACCTTTAATTTAACCATATTAACACTTTAATAACAATTAACATTATCTTATTAGCGCGTCATTAAGGGTAAGAGTGTTGTAGTTGTGTTTTTATAAAGGAAATAAAGAGTTATTGAGGAGCGAGCGGGAACACGGTGGCTCACTGTAGCTCGTCAGGCATGAGGCGCCTGATGCTACCCGTCTTATCTTAATTAACCTCTTAAATACTATCCTTAAGGCGATATCTTTACTTCAGTGTGTTTTATATATTTTAATTAGAGTCTTAAATGTTTGTTTTTTCTGTTATAGGAGTTATCGTTTTGACGTAGAGAGAAATGATGGTGTTTATTTTGTTAGTTGCCTTTAAAACTTGGCCTCCGACACTATGTGACGGGACAGGCGCTACCAACTTAATGAATATAAGAACAAATTAGATTACTGTTAATTTTAAAAACACAGCCAGTTGTTTTTGGGGGAAAATACAACTTAATGGTGAGTTGTTATTTTTTTTAATTGTGTGTGTCATGATATATCATGGTTGTTGTTGTTGTTATAGTTCATAAGATACATGAACGATGGCAACGCTTACTTGAAACCTGTTGCTTAGCAACCAGTTAAAGTCTAGTGTTGCCACCTAATGATCGTATTATCTATTGACCATAAAATTCCAATTTATCCGATATTTTTTTTTGCTACTCTAATCCTATAATTCTAATTAAGGAAAGGTGTGTGAGTGCCTGGGGGTACTCTGGACAACTGGATATTGCCTTACAATGTATACTTAAGAAAATAGCGCACGTTTCTCTAGGCGTTAAGCATCCCGACCGTCGCCGGTGAATTAAGTGATGTAACTCTGGTTTGTCTTATATTGTGGCCAATATTATTGTTTCCTTTTGTCAGACGTGACAAGACCAATGTCTCACAGTCGTCTGGATGACCTGATATTGACTGATGTGGCAGAATTAAGAAACTACAAGAAATCTTCCCCCGTGTCTTGAAACAAGCGCTGTGTTGACCCCTGAAACCCATATACTGATGCACTTCACCTTCATTTTTTCAAGATTATCAAATATCTTCACAGTTCTTTTTGGCCACATATAGTAAGATGTGGCAAATACCTGGATATCGACAGACATTCCGGAATTAAGGAGATACAACAGAAATATGAACTCTCTTCAAACACTTTCTCGGCTGGCTAGTCTAATACGACGACGTATTTTACACTCACCCGCCTCTACCGCCGTGGACCTCCCCGTGTGTTAATGTTGTCGTCCACACCTTCCCTGGTCGTAAATCCACCCAACTGAGGTATATGCTCGACCTTAACTGCCTTGAGCAGATTAATGATGTCGCCTCCTCTCTTACGACCTCCCACCCTCCTATCCTCGTCTACTGTGATGGGTCTGTTACCACACTGGGCAGCGCTGAGGATTCCTGAGCGCCAGGCCCGCAGGAAAATCAGGGTCCACGACTGGGCCTCTTCCACTGATGCTGAAAGCATAGCCATACTCGCGGGCATTCATGAGGGGACGACCTATGCTCGCACTGAACGCCGGAACCTCCTTATAATCAGTGACAGCACTTCTGCGCTAGCGAGGCTCAAATTACCCTCCCCCTCCTCCCCTGCCGCCCAATACACCGTAGCCGCCTTCGCCGGGCTAGAACAAACTGATGACATCCGTGTCAAGTTTACTTGGATCCCGTCACATATAGGAATAACTGCTGCCTGTGACACTGTTGATCGGCTTGCCAAAGAAGCGACACAAGAAGAAGATATTGAAGCCACTCTCGCCCTCTCCATGAATCATCTCAAATCTCGCATACACGCCACACAACGAGAGGCATTCGACGAAAATTGGACACACCTGAAACAACGGGGTAGCGTCACACTATGCCACTATGACGCTGTAACCGGTAACGACAACCGCCACTACAAAGAGTATCAATCTCTGACTCGATCTCAACAGATTATGTACATGAGACTGCGCCTAGGGTGCAGGTACCTATGGGAGTACATTGGCAACCCTGAGCCTGGCCGCACTGTTTGTAAACTTTGTGGCCAACCCGACTCTCACACCCTCTCTCACTACATCCTCACTTGCCCTATGACCTCCTCCTACAGGTCTCCAGCCGTTACCAACACCTCTTCCCTCCCTGACCAGATATCCCTCCTCCTAGTCACAGGTCTGGCACTTGACATTATTAGGGACCTGCCACTCTTTGCCATAAACAGATGAAATGTACCGGGAACTTTCCCCCCACACACTCATCATTCTGTCACTTTATGTAACTTGACAGAACCTATGACCCTTCAGGCTTTTACGCCCTTAATGCACGAGTCATAAAGGCAAGCATGAACTTAGTATGCTTCCCAGATGGGCGCTGTAAACGCTTTTGCGCTTCACCTTGCACAGGATGTAAGGGGGTGCCCAATAAACTAGCCCCCTCGGATCTTGAATTTTGACGACGTATTTCCTGTTTTCATATAGCAAGGACAAAAATGCTTCAACGTTGATAATACAATACATACCTGCATCTGATTTTACCGTTGGTAGTAGTAGGGTTGGTACAGCCCTTGGAGACAGTGGTCTACTTGTTCTTGGTGACACTTTTAACTGCACTTTACTCTGTTCTCAAGTCTGTTTATTTTATCGAAGCACTTCTCGGCATTTATCCATTTATCATAAGTTTTCTCATCTCTGGGAAATCTGTAACACTTGATGTGGTCTGCTTGGGATTTGAGCATTGCTGGTGCACCCGTATATTGCATAAATAACCATAATTATTGATTCACTGGTCCCGGATGCCGACGCGTGCACACAGGGAGCTCGCCATATGAAGCGTATTTACAAGTGACGTCACCGAGCTGTGCATTATGGGTAAAACAAGTGCCTGGCGAACTATCCTTACTAATATTTTATCCTTAGACGCAGCAACATTGGTGATAATAACTCTTTATTTTGTTTCTTTAAATGACCAGCTGATGTACTCAAGACACAGTTAGTAGATGTAAATGACAGTTTATTTTTTTGTTTTCATATTAGTATTCTGCAGGAGACCTTAACTGTTCGTTGGTGTAACTATATACTAAAGTTGTTCAGTTAATTACACGGGTCAAGTTAAAGTTTCGTTAATGTTACTTAACTTTTCGTGTTTTAAATTGACATATAAAAGTATGTGTATGTTTGAGGACGACTTTTGTTTGAGATAATAGTAACTTCAGGATGGTTGGCTATTTATGATGACTAACTTAATAACTTTCGAGTTGAACTTTTATTTATGTTTGTTTGTTTGTGAAGAACTTTTGTGAGTAGTTGGTAGATTAATTAATGTTATTGTATCACCTGAAGATTAACCACCTTAACGGTAACTTAGCCTAATCTAACAAAATATAATAACCTAATTAACCTAACCTAACCTAACCTAACCTAACCTAACCTAACCAAACAAACCCTAACCTAACCTACTCAACCTAACCTAACCAAACCTATAGTTGTGAATCGTTTTTAAGTACAGTGTCCCTCATCCACGTGGGTATTGATCAGCTACCACTACAACCTCGGCGTCTGATTGGCTCTCGATTGTTCAACACTGTTCAATATTGTTCAGCTTTGCAAAACGACACACTCATCCCCTAGTGGCCAATCTGAGAACTTAAGGCTTATGGTAAACACGGTGATAGACTGACTGTGGTGGTGGTGGTGGTGAGTGGTGTTGGTGGTGAGTGGTGATGGTGGTGGTGGTGAGTGGTGTTGGTGGTGAGTGGTGATGGTGGTGGTGGTTGGAGATTGTTGGTGGTGATGGTAGTGGTGAACATAGTGGTAGTGATGGTGAGTGGTGTTGGTGGTGAGTGGTGGTGGTGGTGAACATAGTGGTAGCGGTGGTGAGTGGTGGAGGTGGTGGAGAAGAGTACAAGAGGCAGAAGAGGAAGAATGGAAGAGAGAAAGAGAGAGAGATATAATAAAGAGACTTAGAGATAAACTACAAACGGTGGTATTGAAAGACAACAAATGTATCTCAAAAGCAGTGAGAGAAAGGAGAGATATTTTGGAGGAGATATGAACCGGTGTGAGAGATGTAGCGAGACCTTTGAGACGATCGATGGTGTTGGTGGGAGACACAGCAGAGATATTTGGAGAGATACTGAGAAGTGGCTTGTTGGAGATGCTGGAGAGATACTGGTGTTGGAGAAGGCGGTGGAGAGATATTGGTGTTGGAGATGCTGGAGAAGGCTGTGGAGAGATATTGGTGTTGGAGAAGGCGCTGGAGAGATATTGGTGTTGGAGAAGGCGGTGGAGAGATATAGTGGTTGAAGGAGATGGGGAAGAGGAATGAATAAGAGATGAAAAAAGTTTCTCTCAATCAGGACTTGAGAGAGAGAGAGAGAGAGAGAGAGAGAGAGAGAGAGAGAGAGAGAGAGAGAGAGAGAGAGAGACACATGTTTTCCTTGGGTCCAGAGGAGATTGGAAGAGATATCGACACATTGGACGAGGGGATTTGATTCGCTGGAAAAGGATTGAGTGAATCCCATCGTGTAAGAGGCGGAGAGGGAAGGCAGGAGGGGGGGGGGGGGATTGATACATTAAGTGACATGAGTGAAAACCTTGAACCACACACACACACACACACACACACACACACACACATTACTCAGTATGATGTTTGTGTTTTATATGAATTTATATTCTCGTATTCAAACATAAAAGCTTTTAAGTGTTTGGTTCACATGCAGTGCAATATTTTTGACAAACATTTTATCACCTGTCATACACCACCTGTCATGCACCACCTGTCATGCACCACCTGTCATACACCACTTGTCATGCATCACCTGTCATACACCACCTGTCATGCACCACCTGTCATGCACCACTTGTCATGCACCACCTATCATACACCACCTATCATACACCACCTATCATACACCACCTATCATACACCACCTATCATACACCACCTATCATACACCACCTATCATGCACCACCTATCATACACCACCTATCATACACCACCTATCATGCACCACCTATCATACACCACCTATCATGCACCATCTATCATACACCACCTATCATACACCACCTATCATACACCACCTATCATACACCACCTATCATACACCACCTATCATGCACCACCTATCATACACCACCTATCATACACCACCTATCATACACCACCTACGATGTGCCCCCACTCGCTATCATGAAAATAAGATACCAAATTGATATAATTCTCTTCATAGGATAACAACCGCCACAACAGGCTATCTGCGTGATATATTAGATAGCAAGTAAGGAAATAAATGGTGCAGTGGCTAAGTTAATACAGTACTCGCTTCTTGCCCTAAGTGTCATTGGTTCTTAACAGTGCAGGTGTGTTCAGCTCAGGTAGGGATAGGTAGAAGCAGATGGGGGTAGGATGAACGATGTAGGGAAAGTAAATGCAGGTAGAGGCAGGTAGGAACAGGTAGATGCAGATCATTACTAGATGAGGGAAGACATACATACATACATGCATACATATATACATACATACATACATACATACAGACCAAGTTAGAGTCAAAATATGAGTGTGTGTTTGTTTAAATGTCAAAGGCTCATTCAGAGTTAATAAGAGGCGAAATAATAAGTGATTTCCAGAGTTGATTAATTTCACAGGTGACTGATACAGGTGAGGGAGAACTCATCAATTACCTGCCTCTCTCACGCCCAGGTGTTGTCCAGAGATTAATAAGGAATAATCTCTCTCTCTCTCTCTCTCTCTCTCTCTCTCTCTCTGTCTGTCAGTTGGATTTTTTCTGTCTATATTTCTATTTTTCTTTCTTTATCTATCTATCTATCTATCTATCTACATCCAGGTCCCGGTGGCATAGTGGTAAGCGTGTCGGTATATCTGTCTACTGACCCGTGTTCGATCCCAGGCCACAACGACCCTCCCCCCTCCCCCTGACAGTTATGGTACACGTCCTGCACAAACACGGTACACCTCCACTAAAACGGTACACCTCCAATAACACGGTACACCACCATTAACACGGTACACCACTATTAACACGGTACACCACCATTAACACGGTACACCACTATTAACACGGTACACCACTATTAACACGGTACACCACCATTAACACGGTACACCACCATTAACACGGTACACCACTATTAACACGGTACACCACCATTAACACGGTACACCACCATTAACACGGTACACCACCATTAACACGGTACACCACCATTAACACGGTACACCACTATTAACACGGTACACCACCATTAACACGGTACACATAACCGGTACACCACTATTAACACGGTACACCACTATTAACACGGTACACCACCATTAACACGGTACACAATAATGTACACCACTATTAACACGGTACACCACCATTAACACGGTACACCACCATTAACACGGCACACCACTATTAACACGGTACACCACCATTAACACGGTACACCACTATTAACACGGTACACCACCATTAACACGGTACACCACAATTAACACGGTACACCACAATTAACACGGTACACCACCATTAACACGGTACACCACTAACAAGGTGAGAGCCAATGTGTACCGTTCGTGTCTGTTCACGGTATCTATCGCTCTAAGGTTGTGCGTGTGTGACTGTGTGTGCGTGACTGTGTGTGTGTGTGTGTGTGTGTGACTGTGTGTGTGTGACTGTGTGTGCGAGACTGTGTGTGTGTGTGTGTGTGTGTGGTTGTGTGTGCGTGTGACTGTGTGTGTGACTGTGTGTGCATGACTGTGTGCATGTGTGACTGTGTGTGTGTGTGGTTGTGTGTGCGTGTGACTGTGTGCGTGACTGCGTGTGAGTGACTGTGTGTGTGTGTGTGTGTGTGTGTGGTTGTGTGTGCGTGTGACTGTGTGTGTGACTGTGTGTGCGTGACTGTGTGCATGTGTGACTGTGTGTGTGTGGTTGTGTATGCGTGACTGCGTGTGTGTGACTGTGTGTGTGTGACTGTGTGTGTGACTGTGTGTGTGTGACTGTGTGCGTGTGACTGTGTGCGTGACAGTGTGTGTGTGGGATTGTGTGTGCGTGTGTGTGTGTGTGTGACTGTGTGTGTGTGTGTGACTGTGTGTGTGTGACTGCGTGTGAGTGACTGTGTGTGTGACTGTGTGTGCGTGACTGCGTTCGAGTGACTGTGTGTGTGACTGTGTGTGTGACTGTGTGTGTGTGACTGTGTGTGTGTGACTGTGTGCGTGACTGTGTGTGTGTGACTGTGTGTGTGTGACTGTGTGTGTGACTGTGTGTGTGTGGATTGTGTGTGCGTGTGTGTGTGACTGTGTGTGTATGACTGTGTGTGAGTGACTGCGTGTGAGTGACTGTGTGTGTGTGACTGTGTGTGTGTGACTGTGTGTGTGTGACTGTGTGTGTGTGGGATTGTGTGTGCGTGTGTGTGTGACTGTGTGTGTATGACTGTGTGTGAGTGACTGCGTGTGAGTGACTGTGTGTGTGACTGTGTGTGTGACTGTGTGTGTGTGACTGTGTGTGTGTGACTGTGTGTGAGTGACTGTGTGTGTGACTGTGTGTGTGACTGTGTGTGTGGGATTGTGTGTGCGTGTGTGTGTGACTGTGTGTGTATGACTGTGTGTGAGTGACTGTGTGTGAGTGACTGCGTGTGAGTGACTGTGTGTGTGACTGTGTGTGTGACTGTGTGTGTGTGACTGTGTGTGCGTGACTGTGTGTGTCCTTAATGTTGACTTGCCGTGTTATTCGTGTGTATTGATCCTCGTCATCTGTCTGCCACCTTCCGTGTCTCTTGTACGTGTCAGTTTTACGTAAATTATCTTCTTCTTCTTCTTCTTCTTCTTGCTGTTGTTGTTGTTGTTCCTCTTTTTCTTGCTGTTGATGTTTGTCTTATTATCACCATTAATACCACCATTACTATCACCACCAATATTATCACCATTACTATCACCACCATTACTATCACCACCATTATTATCACCATTAATATCACCATTACTATCACCACCATTACTATCACCACCATTACTATCACCACCATTATTATCACCATTAATATCACCATTACTATCACCACCATTACTATCACCACCATTACTATCACCACCATTATTATCACCATTAATATCACCATTACTATCACCACCAATACTATCACCATAAAATATTTCCCTATAAATATTTCGTAGTAAAATGTGAACGATTTAGCATAAAGGTGTTAATTTAGTGAGTGTCAGTCGACGGGTTAGGTTTTAATTAGTGTTTCAAATCGTCCTTTTAATTCACAATAACAGAATATTTTTGACTGAATTATATATTGAAATTATTTATTAACTTTTTCTTGTTAGGGTAGAGAGAGAGAGAGAGAGAGAGAGAGAGAGAGAGAGAGAGAGAGAGAGAGAGAGAGAGAGTCATTTTATATTTAGTGTAATGGTTTAAATAGTATGTATGTGTGTGTGTGTGTATGTGTGTGTGTGTGTATGTGTGTATGTGTGTGTGTGTGCGTGTGTGTGTGTGTGTGCTCGTTATATCATAACAGGTCGATAGATAATTACCGACGCTGTAATCGCCCGAACCCACGGTAGACAATTGATTAATTTACGATAGACAAACACACGATCGGCACTGGTTCTAATCTGCTCCAGGTAGATGAAGGTAGATTAGCAAAGGGTCAAGGTAGATTGAGGTCGATTGAGGTCGATTGAGGTAGACTATCAAAGGGTCATGGTAGATGAGGTAGATTGAGGTAGATGAGGTAGATTGAGGTAGATGAGGTAGATTGAAGTAGATTGATGTAGATTAAGGTAGATTGAGGTAGATGAGGTAGATTGAAGTAGATTGATGTAGATTAAGGTAGATTGAGGTAGATGAGGTAGATTGAAGTAGATTGATGTAGATTAAGGTAGATTGAGGTAGAGTGAGGTAGATTGAGGTAGATTAAGGTAGATTGAGGTAGATTAAGATAGATTGAGGTAGATTAAGGTAGACTACAATGGATAAAAAGTTTAGTCGTAAGCGTCAGGGAATTTCGTGAACAGTTTTAGCTTCCCCCAAGTTCAACGGCCACAGCTGATCCTGACCAGCTTAAAAGCTCTCTCTCATTCAAGCTTTTTCTCTTTCTCTCTCTCTTTTTTCTTTCTTTCTTTATTTTTATTTTTTCTCTCCTTACTTTTTAACTTTCTTTCTTTTTAGCTTAATATAATTTTCCTGTTTTTTTTCGCTTTCTTTCTTTCTTTCTTTCTTTCTTTCTCTATCTCTCTTATGTTTTTCTATACGTATTAAATTTAGGCGCCTATTAGAACTGGGACCAAATGGCACTGTGGTCCATTAGAACTAGGGGACCCAATTAACCAAACATACATAACCATTCACACCACCTATAAAGACAGGGGCCTATTAGACATGGGGCCTATTAGACATGGGGCCTATTAGAACTGGGGCCCATTAGAACTGGGGCCCATTAGAACTGGGGCCCTATATAACTCAGATAATAACAAGCGATGTATTTCTTCCCTTACAGAGACAATAATAATAAGATAAATGAAGACAATGAATAAGAGATAAAACTTGATAATTGAAGAAAATAAGTGAAATATGAATGGACTTGATAAATGAAGAAAGTGAAGAAAGATAAAAAAATTGATAATTGAAGGTAATAAAGAGGAATGTAACGGAACTTGATAAATGAAGAGAGTAAAGAAAGGTGTGAAATTAGGTAATTGAAGCAAAAGTGAAGCAATAAATGATAAAATTTGATAAATGAAGATAAGTGAAGTAACAAGTGTTTATAAGTGGTAATCCGATTAACAATGGTACTTTATAAGTTAACTGTGATTATAAGTGCAGGATTAAAGTGAGATACGGAATTATAAGTGTATAGAAAAATTACCACTGCAGTTAAGTAAGTGTCATTGTAGGTCAGTTAAGTGCTTCTAAGTGATGGGTAGTGTTTATAAGTTCTTCGAAGTCAGAGCCTATAAGTAATGAACAGTTTTTCTAAGTACTTGTAAGTGTTCATAATATGTACATAATGAACAGTTTTATAAGTCATTGTAAGTTTTCACAAATACCAGGTCACTATGTACTAGGCATAATAACTGGCACCATTCCCAGGTCACTATGTACTAGGCATAATAACTGGCACCATTCCCAGGTCACTATGTACTAGGCATAATAACTGACACCATTCCCAGGTCACTATGTACTAGGCATAATCACTGGCACCATTCCCAGGTCACTATGTACTAGGCATAATCACTGGCACCATTCCCAGGTCACTATGTACTAGGCATAATCACTGGCACCATTCCCAGGTCACTATGTACTAGGCATAATTAATGACACCATTCCCAGGTCAG
>CAUDMG010004128.1:310000-350000 GCA_958450375.1 Homarus gammarus | reverse complement strand
GTGTGTGTGTGTGTGTGTGTGTAAAGGAGGCGTTCATAACGTGTCAATGAATCGGTGTGCGTGTGGGTGTATGTGTATATGTGTGTACATCCATTCACGCACATCGACAGACATATACACAAAATAGAAGAGCTCTAAAGGTGTTCAATAGTGTTTACTGGTATGTTTAGAGGTGTTCAATAGTGTGTTTAATGTGTTATGTTTATATATTAAAGTTTTATTGTGTTTAATGGTGTTTTACTGATGGATTAATTATGCTTTAACAAAATGGTAATGGTAGTCTGTTGGTGCATCTGTTGTTAATGGTGTTTAATGGTATTACAATGGTATAGTAACGACATAATGGTGCATAATGGTGTAGAGAAGGTGTAGGCTTGTAAGATTTCTGTATTGGCGTTTTAATGGTGTTGTAATAGTAATAGTGGAGCCTTAATGGTGCTTTAATAGTAATAGTGGAGCCTTAATGGTCGTTTAATAGTAATGGTGGAGCCTTAATAGTGCTTTAATAGTAATAGTGGTGCCTTAATGGTACAGTAATAGTAATGGTAGGGCCTTAATGGTGCTTTAATAGTAATAGTGGAGCTTTAATAGTGAAATAATAGTGGTATTATGGAGCGGTAGTTGGTCGATAATAGTGGAGCCTTAATAATGAAATAATGGTGTTATTATGGCGCGGTAATGGTTCGGTAATAGTGCAACAGTGGTTTCTTAACAGCATACTAATGGCGTAATGATGGTGTCGTAGAGGTGAAGTACTGGCTGGGTAATGTTCAGGTAATGGCGTGGTAACAATGTAGTAATGGCGCAGGTAACTTACAGGTGACACCTTTATAAGTCCCAAGGCTGAGATGTGTACTTGATTTAATATAACTTCTGGAGTTGCCTTTACTCACACACACACACACACACACACACACACACACAAGGAACAGACATTTTAGCCGTGTGTGTGTGTGTGTGTGTGTGTGTGTGTGTGTGTGTGTGTGTATACCTGGATATATGAGTTCAATGGGTATACCCTTGTCCTGTCCAGTGTCCGCCATTGATTTACCTCTCTCTCTCTCTCTCTCTCTCTCTCTCTCTCTCTCTCTCTCTCTCTCATTCTCGCTCTGTTTCCTCCACCCTCACTTACTCTCTTTCTCTCTTCCTCTCTCTTTCTGTCTCCCACTCTCCTCCCTTCTCCCTACCATTCATCATCTTTTATCCTTCTTCTTTCTCTTTGTTCATTATCTCCGCCATTTATCACCTTGACAGTCTCTCTTATCAGACTCTATCTCCCTGTGTCTCTGTCTCTCGTACTTGATGTGTTGAATCTCTGGCCACCTGAGAGACGAGGGGAGGAGGGAATGAGATAGAGGGAGATAGAACACGATAGTAGAGAGAACTGGAGGATGAGATAAGGCGGAGGAGAGAGAGAGAGAGAGAGAGAGAGAGAGAGAGAGAGAGAGAGAGAGAGAGAGAGAGAGAGAGAGAGCATAACCTGGCTCTAAAACACAGGTATATGGTCTACCTGCCTCCCTATTAAGGTAACATGTGGCACAACACCTCACCTGTGCTAGACACTAATGAAGCTTACACATACACCTGGCGGCCATCCATGTCAACCTCTTACCTGTGCAAGACGAAACAAACACACACACACACACACACACACACACACACACACACACACACACACACACACAAGACGGAAAAAAAAACACATAAATAAACAGAAAAACACAAAAAAAAACGCATAACAAACAAGGAAAAACACAAGCACAAAAACATTAAACACAGAGAAAACATAAAAAAACGATAATTTTATACGAAGGAAGGCGAAGGGAATTAGCGGGGAAGGAAGGAAGGAAGGAAGGAAGGAAGTAGGAGGAGGTGGGAAGGATGTTGAGATATGTATGACGTAGAGACGATAACAAGCAGGAGGGGAAGACTTTAAGGAGAGAAGGAGGAGGAGGAGGAAGAGGGGGAGGAAGAAGAGTAAACGAGGAAACTGGTAACAAGAGAAGGTAGAGAAGGAGTGAAGGAGGACAATTAGAGGAGAATGAGAGGAGTAGGAGAGAGAGGAAGAGTTGACAAAGTTGGGGAAAAGGAGGAGGACAAGGAGAGCTTCTAGAACAAGGGAAGGAGTGAGGTGAAAAGGAGGAGGTGAAGGAGTGAGGTGAAGGAGGAGGAAGGGGAGAAGGAAAAGGAGGTGAAGAGAAGAAGGTGAGGGAATGGGAAGGAGAGGAGGAGGAAATAAAGAGGAGGGGGTGAAGGAGGAAGAGGAGGAGGAAATAAAGAGGAGGGGGTGAAGGAGGAAGAGGAGGAAGAGGTGAAGAGGAGGAGGTGAAGGTGGAAGAGGAGGAGAAGGAGGTGAAGGGGAGGAGGTGAAGAAGGAAGAGAAAGAGGAGAAGGAAGAGGAAGGAGGAGGATGTCGGAGTTGACTGAGAAACACACAGGCTGGTGAGAGATGATAAGGAAGGTGTATGTGTGTGTGTGTGTGTGTGTGTGTGTGTGTACCGTCATATAAATATCCTCTCAACACACACACACACACACGCGCGCGCGCGCGCTAGGACTGCGCTAGAATGCCCTGAAAATGAACTAGGAGAAGAAGATTCCGCAAGAGTGAGCTAGGAGAGGAGGATGCCCTAAGAGTGAGCTAGGAGAGGAGGATGCCCTAAGAGTGAGCTAGGAGAGGAGGATGTCCTAAGAGTGAGCTAGGAGAGGAGGATGCCCTAAGAGTGAGCTAGGAGAGGAGGATGCCCTAAGAGTGAGCTAGGAGAGGAGGATGTCCTAAGAGTGAGCTAGGAGAGGAGGATGCCCTAAGAGTGAGCTAGGAGAGGAGGATGCCCTAAGAGTGAGCTAGGAGAGGAGGATGTCCTAAGAGTGAGCTAGGAGAGGAGGATGCCCTAAGAGTGAGCTAGGAGAGGAGGATGTCCTAAGAGTGAGCTAGGAGAAGAAGATTCCGCAAGAGTGAGCTAGGAGAGGAGGATGCCCTAAGAGTGAGCTAGGAGAGGAGGATGCCCTAAGAGTGAGCTAGGAGAGGAGGATGTCCTAAGAGTGAGCTAGGAGAGGAGGATGCCCTAAGAGTGAGCTAGGAGAGGAGGATGCCCTAAGAGTGAGCTAGGAGAGGAGGATGTCCTAAGAGTGAGCTAGGAGAGGAGGATGCCCTAAGAGTGAGCTAGGAGAGGAGGATGTCCTAAGAGTGAGCTAGGAGAGGAGGATGCCCTAAGAGTGAGCTAGGAGAGGAGGATGTCCTAAGAGTGAGCTAGGAGAGGAGGATGTCCTAAGAGTGAGCTAGGAGAGGAGGATGTCCTAAGAGTGAGCTAGGAGAGGAGGATGCCCTAAGAGTGAGCTAGGAGAGGAGGATGCCCTAAGAGTGAGCTAGGAGAGGAGGATGTCCTAAGAGTGAGCTAGGAGAGGAGGATGCCCTAAGAGTGAGCTAGGAGAGGAGGATGTCCTAAGAGTGAGCTAGGAGAGGAGGATGCCCTAAGAGTGAGCTAGGAGAGGAGGATGTCCTAAGAGTGAGCTAGGAGAGGAGGATGACCTAAGAGTGAGCTAGGAGAGGAGGATGTCCTAAGAGTGAGCTAGGAGAGGAGGATGCCCTAAGAGTGAGCTAGGAGAGGAGGATGTCCTAAGAGTGAGCTAGGAGAGGAGGATGTCCTAAGAGTGAGCTAGGAGAGGAGGATGTCCTAAGAGTGAGCTAGGAGAGGAGGATGTCCTAAGAGTGAGCTAGGAGAGGAGGATGTCCTAAGAGTGAGCTAGGAGAGGAGGATGTCCTAAGAGTGAGCTAGGAGAGGAGGATGACCTAAGAGTGAGCTAGGAGAGGAGGATGTCCTAAGAGTGAGCTAGGAGAGGAGGATGCCCTAAGAGTGAGCTAGGAGAGGAGGATGTCCTAAGAGTGAGCTAGGAGAGGAGGATGCCCTAAGAGTGAGCTAGGAGAGGAGGATGTCCTAAGAGTGAGCTAGGAGAGGAGGATGTCCTAAGAGTGAGCTAGGAGAGGAGGATGTCCTAAGAGTGAGCTAGGAGAGGAGGATGTCCTAAGAGTGAGCTAGGAGAGGAGGATGTCCTAAGAGTGAGCTAGGGGAGGAGGATGTCCTAAGAGTGAGCTAGGAGAGGAGGATGACCTAAGAGTGAGCTAGGAGAGGAGGATGTCCTAAGAGTGAGCTAGGAGAGGAGGATGTCCTAAGAGTGAGCTAGGAGAGGAGGATGTCCTAAGAGTGAGCTAGGAGAGGAGGATGTCCTAAGAGTGAGCTAGGAGAGGAGGATGCCCTAAGAGTGAGCTAGGAGAGGAGGATGTCCTAAGAATGAGCTAGGAGAGGAGGATGTCCTAAGAGTGAGCTAGGAGAGGAGGATGCCCTAAGAGTGACCTAGGAGAGGAGGATGTCCTAAGAGTGAGCTAGGAGAGGAGGATGTCCTAAGAGTGAGCTAGGAGAGGAGGATGCCCTAAGAGTGAGCTAGGAGAGGAGGATGCCCTAAGAGTGAGCTAGGAGAGGAGGATGTCCTAAGAGTGAGCTAGGAGAGGAGGATGTCCTAAGAGTGAGCTAGGAGAGGATGATGAGACGGAGGTTAAGATGATCAGTCAGTCGGGTATTCCCCCAGCATCTTCACGGCTGGTGGCTCTGGCCGTCTGAGCTCTAACAGGGAGAGAGAGAGAGAGAGAGAGAGAGAGAGAGAGAGAGAGAGAGAGAGAGAGAGAGAGAGAGTTGTACTTACCTAGAATACAGGTCTAAAGATATATATTGTTGAAGCTTAGTAATGCACTATAACATCAACCCAACCCAACCCAACTCAACCCAGCCCAACCCAACCCAACCCAACACAATCCAACCCAACCCAACCCAACTCAACCCAACCCAACCCAACCCAGCCCAACCCAACCCAACACAACCCAACCCAACCCAACCCAGCCCAACCCAGCCCAACCCAACCCAACCCAGCCCAACCCAACCCAACCCAACCCAACCCAGCCCAACCCAACCCAGCCCAACCCAACCCAACACAACCCAACCCAACCCAGCCCAACCCAGCCCAACCCAACCCAACCCAACCCAACCATACCCAACCCAACCTAACCCAGCCCAACCCAACCCAACCCAACCACACCCAACCACACCCAACCCAAATCTAACATTCTTCTCTCCTTTCTCCTACAGGTGAAGACATAGGAGCCTCAGGTAGGGGCGGGAGGCATCGTAGGAGAGCTTTCCCAGGACCTCACTTCCATCCTACGTCTCCTACCAACGTCACCACGCAGCTAGGGGCACACGCTTATCTCCCCTGTAGGATAAAGAACCTTGGAAATAAATCGGTAAAATCCTTCCTTCATTTTAGTGTTGTGATGATGGTGTGAATTATCTGTCAGTCTGTCTGTCTGTCTATCTGTCTGTCTGTCTGTCTATTTATCTATCTATCTATCTGTCTATCTGTCAATCTATCTATCTATCTATCTGTATATCTATCTATCTATTTATCTATCTAATCTAATCAAATCTCTCTCTCTCTCTCTCTCTCTCTCTCTCTCTCTCTCTCTCTCTCATATCTCCAAAATTCACTCTTTCTTTCACTCTCCTTCTCTCTCCCCTTCTCCCAATCTTCATCAATGTCTTCCTATTTCCATCTCTCATCGTCCATGCCTTCATTCGCGTCTTTGTTTAATTTCTTTTATGTCTCTCCATCATCTTCTTGTGTCTTACTTACCTTTCTAATCTCATCTTCCCTATTCCTTCCCCTACCTGTTCTATTCCGCTAATTGCTTCTTTTATTCTATCTTCTTCGTAATTCTTCTTCTTTTTCTATTTTTCTTTCTTCGTATTTTGACAATTAAGGTGAGTGCCAGTGTGGTCTTAACTTGGTGCCACTCTGAGTATTGTGTTGGCTCTCTCTCTCTCTCTCTCTCTCTCTCTCTCTCTCTCTCTCTCTCTCTCTACTCATGCCAAGAACATCAGGGAAATTAAACTTCAGCTTTTTTCTTGTTTCTAAATGTTCATTTCCGAGTTTCTTTGTTTATGTGTTTAAGTCTTTTTCCTTTGTTATGACTGTGTGTGTGTGTGTGTGTGTGTGTGTGTGTGTGTGTGTGCTGTACTAAATTCACCTCAGAGCCCACACTTACATAAACACACACACACACACACACACACACACACACACATACACTACTAACCACCTTCTTTCCTCTCAGGTATCGTGGATAAGGAACCGAGACTCCCATATACTGACCGTCGACCGCTACACCTTCATCTCGGACGAACGGTTCACCTCCTGGCACGAGGCCCCGACGCAGACGTGGACGCTGCAGGTGCGGTATGTACAGGAGAGGGACGCCGGCAGCTACGAGTGTCAGGTGTCAACAGAACCCAAGATGAGCCATTTTGTACAGCTTAATGTGATCAGTAAGTAGATTTGGTGTGTGTTGATGCCATGGTCCTCAAAGGGTTAAATCATAGTCCTTAAGGGGTTCAATCACATTCTTAAAGGGTTAAATCACAGTCTTCAGGAGGGTTAAATCACAGTCCTTAAAGGGTAAAATCACAGTTGTTAAAGGGTTGATTAAATAGTTAAGTTCAAAAGGTTAAACTATATTTCTCAAAGGGTTAAACCTTCGTCTTCAAAGGGTTAAACCATTGTCTTCAAGGGGTTAAGCAATCGTTAGGTTTGGTTAAGTTAGGTTAGGTTAGGTTAGGTTAGATTAGGTTAGGTATTTAAGTATCTCTTAGTAAAACTTAACAAACTCCTGAAGGTGTTAAGTATCTCGTAGTAATACTTAACAAACTCCTGAAGGTGTTAAGTATCTCGTAGTAATATCTAACTACTCCTGAAGGTGTTAACGTCAGGTATCTCTCGTGCAGCCCCCAGCGTGACCATCGCCGGGGTGTCAGACCTATACGTCAAGAGCGGCTCCACTGTTAACATCAAGTGTGTGATATCTGACGCACTCGAGGAGCCAACCTACATCTTCTGGTATCATGTGAGTATACCTTCTGTGTCGTGTATACTGTGTGAGTATACCTTCTGTGTCGTGTATACTGTGTGAGTATACCTTCTGTGTCGTGTATACTGTGTGGGTATACCTTCAGTGTCGTGTATACTGTGTGAGTATACCTTCAGTGTCGTGTATACTGTGTGGGTATACCTTCAGTGTCGTGTATACTGTGTGGGTATACCTTCTGTGTCGTGTATACTATGTGGGTATACCTCCTCTCGTACACCACATGAGTATATCTGCTTTATTATATTTGTCATACCACCATCTGACACCCATATACTGTACGTGTCATACCACCATCTGACACCCATATACTGTACGTGTCATAACCACCATCTGACACCCATATACTGTACGTGTCATAACCACCATCTGACACCCATATACTGTACGTGTCATACCACCATCTGACACCCATATACTGTACGTGTCATACCACCATCTGACACCCATATACTGTACGTGTCATACCACCATCTGACACCCATATACTGTACGTGTCATAACCACCATCTGACACCCATATACTGTACGTGTCATACCACCATCTGACACCCATATACTGTACGTGTCATACCACCATCTGACACCCATATACTGTACGTGTCATAACCACCATCTGACACCCATATACTGTACGTGTCATACCACCATCTGACACCCATATACTGTACGTGTCATAACCACCATCTGACACCCATATACTGTACGTGTCATACCACCATCTGACACCCATATACTGTACGTGTCATACCACCATCTGACACCCATATACTGTACGTGTCATAACCACCATCTGACACCCATATACTGTACGTGTCATACCACCATCTGACACCCATATACTGTACGTGTCATAACCACCATCTGACACCCATATACTGTACGTGTCATACCACCATCTGACACCCATATACTGTACGTGTCATAACCACCATCTGACACCCATATACTGTACGTGTCATAACCACCATCTGACACCCATATACTGTACGTGTCATAACCACCATCTGACACCCATATACTGTACGTGTCATACCACCATCTGACACCCATATACTGTACGTGTCATAACCACCATCTGACACCCATATACTGTACGTGTCATAACCACCATCTGACACCCATATACTGTACGTGTCATACCACCATCTGACACCCATATACTGTACGTGTCATAACCACCATCTGACACCCATATACTGTACGTGTCATACCACCATCTGACACCCATATACTGTACGTGTCATACCACCATCTGACACCCATATACTGTACGTGTCATACCACCATCTGACACCCATATACTGTACGTGTCATAACCACCATCTGACACCCATATACTGTACGTGTCATACCACCATCTGACACCCATATACTGTACGTGTCATAACCACCATCTGACACCCATATACTGTACGTGTCATAACCACCATCTGACACCCATATACTGTACGTGTCATAACCACCATCTGACACCCATATACTGTACGTGTCATAACCACCATCTGACACCCATATACTGTACGTGTCATAACCACCATCTGACACCCATATACTGTACGTGTCATACCACCATCTGACACCCATATACTGTACGTGTCATACCACCATCTGACACCCATATACTGTACGTGTCATAACCACCATCTGACACCCATATACTGTACGTGTCATACCACCATCTGACACCCATATACTGTACGTGTCATAACCACCATCTGACACCTAAATATATCATACCACTATCTGACATCCAAATTCGTGTCATACCAGCTTCTGACACTGTTCTCATCACCTCCCCCCCAGGGTGAACGTCGGGTCGTGAGCGCCAACTCTGATCGTATACTGTCGGTGGATCGTATTCCTCCCGACACCTCCATCGGCACCCTCACCATCCCCTCGGTGTCTCTCACAGATTCTGGCAACTACACGTGTGCTCCTGCCTCTCTGCAGATGGCCTCCGTCATGCTGCATGTGTTGAGTGGTGAGTGTTAGTGATGAGTGTTAATAGTGAGTCTTAGTGTGTTTTAGTGGTGAGTGTTAGTGGCGAGTCTTAGTGTGTTTTAGTGGTGAGTCTTAGTGATGAGTCTTAGTGATGAGTCTTAGTGTGTTTTAGTGATGAGTCTTACTAGCAGAGAGTTAGTATCTGTGTTTTCAGTAGCTCTGACTTGTTCTATTAACATAAATACTGATAAAATAATAATAATGATAAAGATACGTAAAAAAATAGGAAATAAAATAGGAAATAAAAGTCATAGAAACATTTGGGGTCCTGAAGGAAATAGGTTAATTAGTAAATAGGTGTTAATAGGTGTTCATAGGTGTTGATAGGTGTTGATAGGTGTTAATAGGTGTTGATAGGTGTTAATAGGCGTTGATAGGTGTTAATAGGTGTTAATAGGTGTTGATAGGTGTTAATAGGTGTTGATAGGTGTTAATAGGTGTTAATAGGTGTTGATAGGTGTTGATAGGTGTTAATAGGTGTTAATAGGTGTTTCCCCTTCGTGTTCCAGGTGAGCTTCCGGCGGCCATGCAACGTGGGACTACAACCTCGACGACCAAGTCCTCCTCCTCTTCTTCCTCCTCCTCTTCTGCCTCCTCCTCTTCCTCCTCCAGCGGGGTCCTGGTGGTGCTCCTGACGACGGCGGTGTGGTTAATGAGGTCCTCCACGTGACCACAGGTACAGTGAACGCCCATACACACGCCCACCTCCCGCCCATCTTACCACCGACAGCAACCTGCTCACACTACCTGCCACTATGTCGAATTTACTGCAGGTGTTGAGTGCTTCAGGAGGGCCGTGTCCCGGGGTTCAGGTAGCTACTGAAGGTGAAGTGTTTCTCGTCCTTCTTCTTGCTGCTCGTGGTGGCTACTGAAGGTGGAGTGTTGCTCGCACTCCTCCCTGTTGCCTGAGGAGGTGCAGGTGAAGTGTTCCCCGTGTAGTGAAGATCCGCAGGTGATAGAACATTCAGAAGACATTCATAAATCCCAAAGTGAATGAAATCAGTGAATGATGAAGGAAAATGATGAGTTATGGATAAGTTATGATGGAAAATGAAAGAATATGATCAAAACTGGACAGTGAGTGAATGAAGGAAAGAAAGAAAGAGGGAAGAAGGAAGAAGGAAGTTTGTGAAACAGAGAGAATAAAATACAGTAACACACCTGTCAGACACTATGGGCGAAACTAAGCGACCCAATCTCACCTGTAATGACCAACACCCCTTCCCCCCTCACAACTACCCTGCCGCGTCCTCTGGAAAATCACCATAAACTACAAGTCATCACTTGTTAGAAAATAAAAAAAAAATTTCCTGTGACCTCTTGTGACCCAAATTAACCAAAACATAAGGTCAAATATTGATCTTCAATGACGTAGTGTGACGTTTCATGACCAGTGATGTGATTGGTGGATATAACGCCATCTGGCTCTCTGATTGGTCTATTTACCGGCACTGAGATTTATACCAGGAAATAAGACTTGAATTAGTCTTCTGGGCCGATACAAGATGTATATAATAATATATTTTGTAATTGAAATGATTTTTATTGTGTACAGTGTATATAGTGAGTTCCCGTTCCCCCCAGCTATTGTAACTCAAGAGTTAATGATGAGTTCCCGTTTCTCCGCCACTATAAATCAAGGGACAACGATGAGTTCCCGCCAACTATTGTAACTCAAGGGACAACGATGAGTTCCCGCCGACTATTGTAACTCAAGGGACAACGATAAGTTCCAGCCGACTATTGTAACTCAAGGGCAACGATGAGTTCCCGCCGACTATTGTAACTCAAGGGCAACGATGAGTTCCCGGCTGGCTATTGTAACTCAAGGAACAACGATGAGTTCCCGCCGACTATTGTAACTCAAGGGCAACGATGAGTTCCCGCCGACTATTGTAACTCAAGGGCAACGATGAGTTCCCGCCGACTATTGTAACTCAAGGGACAACGATGAGTTCCCGCCGACTATTGTAACTCAAGGAACAACAATGAGTTCCCGGCTGATTACTGTAACTCTCAGCAGGGGAACCGGACTTAATTTAACCCCGAATCCGACACCATAACCGGACTTGGAAGTTACTTGACCTGCCTCTGATTTAACCTGAGTTAACGTAACCTGTCCTTAACCCAACCTTCTTCTGACAGTCAAATTTAAACTTACCCCTAACCTAACCTAACCTAACCTAACCTAACATAACCTAACCATACCCTATGACTTTCATATGAATATTCGGGTCCGACATCAGGTCCGGCTCCATGTCCGGCTCCAGGTCCGGTTTCAGGTCCGGTTTCGGGGATTAAATTGGACCCTCCGGAATTCCCCCTCACCCCCCCCCCCCCCCCATGAGAACCGGAGCCTTGGTTGCCCTCTGACCTTGTTGTTGTTGTTGTTGTTGTTAATGTTGTGGCGTGTAACCCTCGCTCTCCTCTCTACCATATCTTGAGTGGTTGTGAACATAACTCATAACCCCTCGAGGAAGCTGATAACCTGTTGTTGTAATATACTGAGATAACAGGTATGCACTGGTTACCCCTTGTTTTAAATATATAGAGACAATAGGTGTTCACTGGTTACCTGTTGGCCTAATTGCCCTGGAAGACGACAACAGGTAACTAGGTCTATACATAAGGCAACAAGAGACAAGTAAATACCTGTTGCCTCTTTACCTGACAACAGGGTACCAGGCTACCTCCCCCACTCCCACCCACCCTCGGCAGCCTATGTACAGGTGAGTAGAATCGCTCACCTGTCTGTCGTGGTAATTAAAGGAGCAACTTCATTAAATTTCTTATGGGAATTAGGCAGGTATTGAAGTGTGTACAGGTATGGAAGGTAATTAATCAACAGATACACATGAGCAAGGGTGAATTGGCGTTAATTGAAGGAAAGTAAAATGTTTTTTGAGGTTTATTTCAATAATATGTAAATAAATCTTTGTCTGGTTAATAAAGATTATTCTATGATTATATTTTGTGATAAAGTAATTATTTGTATTCTAATTAATCAAGTCCTGTCTAATTGTGATATATTTCTTCTTTAATTAATCGCTCGTTAAAATCTCTTTGTAAAAAAATATAATTACGTAAAATCTAATTACGTTTTAAGGCAATTTTTTTATAATTTTCAGAAATATTTACGCAAAAAATCTACAGTATATAATTACATATTATACGATATATAATTGAAACTCCCGAGCCATATAGAGATATATTATACATATATAAATTAATTAATATTTACACAATAAAAACTGTTTTGTTACATCAAGAGTTTATGACAAAAAATAAATAAATTAATCTCATATATTGTCTCTTATAAAAATATATATTGTGTTATGACGCTAAACTACAAAAAATAATTAATAAATCTAGTTTTTGTCTCAATTGTAAAAAAAAAAATAATGAGAAAATTTTACCACAACACTAAAGATTTTATTTGAAATTTATTATATAGTTTGTAAAAGAAATTATTAAAATTATTTATTCGCAAAAAGTTAAAACTATCTTCGTAAAATTTAAGATAACGTTGATGTGTATTTTGTACTGAGATGCAAATTCTCTTAATTATTAATGGTGAAGTGAAACAAACTGATGATATTTATAATAGGAAGTAATTTATGCATGGTAATTACAGGTGTACTTAATTATATGCATAGTAATTGCAGGCGTATTTAATAATATGCAAAGTAATTACAGGTATATCTAATTATATGCATAGTAATTACAGGCGTATTTAATTATATGCATAGTAATTACAGGTGTACTTAATTATATGCATAGTAATTACAGGTATATTTGATTTTATGCATAGTAATTACAGGTATATTTAATTATATGCATAGTAATTACACAGGTATACGTAATCATATGCATAATAACAATACTTATACGTAATTACATGCATACTAATTACGTAATAAAGCGTAATTAAATGCAGAATAAATTACACTCAAAATAAACGGTGTAGGATAAGAGTCAGGTGTGTGTGCGTGTGTGTGTATGTCAGTGAGAGTCAGGTGTGTGTGCGTGTGTGTGTATGTCAGTGAATTCTGCCAAGTCATGTTTATATTTACCAACATAATAAGGGAATATTTGTATGTTACTTACCATGAAGTCAATAAATATTACTTTGATTTTGTGTTCTTAATTAACCTAACCTAACCTAACCTGGATGTGGTGGGGTGCCCTTAGTCCACCCAGGTGTAATGTGGTACCTAGTATTATAGTTTGGGGATACATACATACATACATACATACATACATACACACAGCTACCGTGCACAAATGCTCAGCTGACTGACCTAGGAAATGACCCAGACGTCTGCTGAATAGGGGATAAGACCTTCCTATATAACCCTTGGCCCTGGAGGAGGCGGTGAAGGTGAAGCACGAGGGACAGGTCGTCTTTTTCAATACTACCGGGGATTTGTTCCCGAGTGACCTGCCGTAGTGAGAGAGAGAGAGAGAGAGAGAGAGAGAGAGAGAGTGAGAAGAAAGAAAGAGAGAGAGAGAGAGAGAGAGAGAGAGAGAGAGAGAGAGATGTTAGAAAGAAAGAAAGAAAGAGAGAGAGAGAGAGAGAGAGAGAGAGAGAGAGAGAGAGATGTTAGAAAGAAAGAAAGAAAGAAAGATGAGAGAGAGAGAGAGAGAGAGAGAGAGAGAGAGAGAGAGAGAGAGAGAGAGAGAGAGGTTAGAGATATGTTAGAAAGAAAGAAAGAAAGAAAGAAAGTGAGGGAGAGAGAGAGAGAGAGAGAGTACGTGGTCTTTAAGAATGATATGAATGAGGCTACGTGAGGTCTTAAGAAAGATTTGGGGAGGATAAGGGAAGAGTGTTGTCAGGACCTGAATGAAATAGGACCCTGAAAATGGGGTTTGAAATCCCAGGGAACGAAACGGATACATTCCCCTTAAGGCCTGAAGGTAGAGAGGACCCTAGGGGGAAGATTTAGGGCAAGAAAGACGTATTTATCAAGGTTCAAAATAAGCTGTGGGACCTGAAAATAAAGTTTGATATCTAAAGGAACTAAATAGAATAAACCCTAATTCTAAGGGTTGAAAATAGTGATGGTCTTCGAAAGGACCTAAAAAAGACCTAAGGGACATAAATAGAGAATTTGAATCTAAAGGAACGAAACACTACGACCCTTCACCCCCCCCAGGTCCGAAGACACACCGATGTACAAACTATTTACTGAAGGGTTAGGAAGGACCTGAGACCTTAAGGGGTTGGATTTGGTATATTTATCCCTTTAACCTGGGGGTTTGAATCATTGTCCTCAGGGGGTTAAACCATCGTGTTTAAAGGGTTAATCCATCGTCCTCAAAGGGTTAAAGAAGTTGTTACGAGTTGGGGATTTAGAATATAGTTTAAACCACCGTAAAGCAATTGTGAACAGAAGTGACTGGGAGGAATAATTAACACTGAGTAACAATGGGGGAAGAAATATGGCACTTAAGGTCGTGTCCTGTCACGGTCGCCATTTGTTACGAGTTGGGGATTTAGAATATAGTTAAAAGTCTACCCAGATCCCAACAGCCAACAACAAAAAAAAAAACAAAGACAATCGGACTATAAAAGGGTAGACAAAGGATGAGAGTTTTTGTTGTGTATAATAAAGTACCATAAATCCCTTAACAAAATATTCAGCTTTCTATAAATTACCCTTAACCATACTTAACCTAAACATTAACAGTATATACATATTAATACAACATAAAACAATCGTGAAGCAAGGTGGAGGCGGGAGAGGCAATACAAGAGTACAAATACTTAAGTGAGGAGCTGAGATGGCTGACGAGTAAGGCTGAGTATTGTAGAAGACGGTAGGTAGTCACTGTGCCGTAGGTTTAGAGGATAGGTGATCTTGTGGTCACTTCCCAGAGCGAAGTGCTCTCTCCTCGAATTGGAGCTGACAAAGAAGACTTGGAGGAAGTGACGCAACAACCAGGATATGGAGAAGGGAAACCCGGGAGTGGTAACTAAGACGAGTCATACTTGTGTCTCGTCCCTAGATGGCGTTGCTCGTGGTGCTGGGTAGGTAGATCAGGACAATAGATGGCGTGGTTCGTAGTGCTGGGTAGGTAGATCATGACAATTGGTGGAGGGGTTCGTAACAAAGTTAAATGTTAAAAGTTAGGAAAATACGTTCTTAGTCAATAACGATTATCGTTAGTAAATTATCTTAAGTAAATTATCTTAAGTAAATTATCTTACGTAAATTATCTTAAGTAACTTATCTTAAGTAAATAAAAGTGTACATTAAATAAGTACAGAATATCTTGAGTATGTAAAGTGTTTCTTAAATAATGAAATTTACTTTTAAGTAGGTACCGTGTCTCTTAAGTAGGTACCGTGTCTCTTAAGTAGGTACCGTGTCTCTTAAGTAGGTACCGTATCTCTTAAGTAGGTACAGTGTCTCTTACGTAGGTACCGTGTCTCTTAAGTAGGTACCGTGTCTCTTAAGTAGGTACCGTATCTCTTAAGTAGGTACAGTGTCTCTTAAGTAAGGTACCGTATCTCTTAAGTAGGTACCGTGTCTCTTAAGTAGGTACAGTGTCTCTTAAGTAGGTACCGTGTCTCTTAAGTAGGTACCGTGTCTCTTAAGTAGGTACCGTGTCTCTTAAGTAGGTACCGTGTCTCTTAAGTAGGTACCGAGTCTCTTAAGTAGGTATCGTGTCTCTTAAGTAGGTACCGTGTCTCTTAAGTAAGGTAAAGTGCCTCTTAAGTAGGTACCGTATCTCTTAAGTAGGTACAGTGTCTCTTACGTAGGTACCGTGTCTCTTAAGTAGGTACCGAGTCTCTTAAGTAGGTACCGTGTCTCTTAAGTAGGTACCGTGCCTCTTAAGTAAGTCAAAAGCGTACTTCATGAATATTTAAAGTATACTTTAAATATCTAAAGTGCCTCACAAATCTTCAAAGTTTGCTATAAGTAAGTAAAGTGCCTCATAAGTAAGTAAAGTAAGGAGACAAGTTCACTTTACCCCGGGCTACCAGCCACTGTGTCGTCAAGTATAAGTGAAAGATGTAAGTGAGTAACCTGTGTTTACAAAGGTGACTTAATTAGTTTTTAAAAGCGGTATGAAAAGAACGAGGAGGTAGGGAGAAAAAGAGAGAAAGAGAGAGAGAGAGAGAGAGAGAGAGAGAGAGAGAGAGAGAGAGGGGGTGGGAGGGGGGGGGGAATTCTACACACCTGTGAGTTCCAGTGATCGGACACTCACTCACTGCCAGACCTCTTCTTTCTTCCTCTTCCCTTTCCTCCTCCTCCTTCCTCTTCTCTTCCTCCTCCTCCTCCTCCCTTCTCTTCCCTCTCTTTCTCTCTCACAGCTCAAACTAATGCGGTCGACTGAATCAACTCCATAATCTCCCTTTCACACGCTCTCTCTCACCTCCCCACTCCCTCTCACTCTCTCTCTCTCTCTCTCTCTCTCTCTCTCTCTCTCTCTCTCTCTCTCTCTCTCATGGTGATGGATCCATTAACAACATATAAAATTTCAAACAAAATTTTGTTGGCTGAATATTGACCATTTGAAATATTAAATAAATGAATAGCATGAAGGATTGTTGGGAGAGAGAGAGAGAGAGAGAGAGAGAGAGAGAGAGGGAGAGACAGAGAGAGGGAGAGAGAGAGAGAGAGAGACAGGCAGATAGAGTAAAATAATTAGAGGTTACGAAACAGGAAACAGACAGAGAGACAGATACGTAGAGAAAAGTAGACAGACAGACAGACACACATAGGTAAGGACAGAAAGCAGAGTGTAGGTCAGAATATATTGTTTGTTGCAATGTTGAGAGGTCGACCAACACACACACACACACACCCTCACAGCTGATGCCTTTAACTACTGCAACATTGCAACATTTTACCAACTCACTAAAAAAAAAATATACACGTGTATTTTTCCATTTAATTTTTATTTATTTTTTGTCATGATAGGTAACAGAATGTAATTAAATTGTTATTATTATTATATACTCTTGTTATGGTGAAAATTGTTTATTAATGACTGTTTTTTTTGTTATTTTTTTAGAATTATGAAAAAAAAAGTTGGGGATTTTTGGTTTTAATTTACGGCAATTTGCATAGATTTTTTTAACAGTTTTTATAATGGTATGAAAATATGATGATGATGATGATGATGATGATGGTGATGATGATGATGATAGGCTACTGTATGTGAGTGAGCGTACATACATACATACGAGTACATACATACATACATACATGCATACATACATACAAAGACTAGAAAGATTGATTGCTCTTAAAAGTCAAGTATCGTAGTAGAGAGTGACTACAGAGACGACCATCAATCATCTGCCAGAGAGAGAGAGAGAGAGAGAGAGAGAGAGAGAGAGAGAGAGAGAGAGAGAGAGAGAGGGAGAGAGAGAGAGAGAATAATGGCTTATTTTCTCTCCATTTGTGTGCTGGAGCTTCTCAACCATAGTATACGTCTTCATCTGCGTCATCCTATACGTCAACATCTACGTCATCTTCTACGTCATCATCTACGTCAACATCTACGTCAACATCTACGTCATCTTCTACGTCATCGTCTACGTCATCATCTACGTCATCTTCTACGTCAACATCTACGTCATTTTCTACGTCATCTTCTCCGTCATCATCTACGTCATCTTCTACGTCAACATCTACGTCAGTTCTCCCTTCTCTCACCTTGAAAATGGTGTATGAAGAGGGTATGTTACGTCACTCAGGGTATAATAACAAACAGATTCCGTCACTCACGGCATAAATAACACACAGATTCCGTCACTCACGGCATAAAATAAACATAGAACGTCACTCAGAGCGTAAATAACAAACAGATTCGTCACTCACAGCATAAATAACAGACTGATTCCGTCACTCAACACATAAAACATACATATTCCGTCACTCAACAAACACATTCTGTCACTCATATCAGTAGTTTGTGTTGAAATGAAGATGATTTAATTACCTGTCACTCTAATTAACTTGACACAAGGATATAATTTCTCACGTCACAGATTTGTTTACAAATATAAAAGCTTGACTCGAGACGGTCCGAATCAATTGACTCACAGTTCATGAAAACGAGTCGGAACGCTTCGAATCCTTCTGTTTTACTTCGGTCAACCAATCATCGTCTTCCTTGAGCTTTGGACCAATTAGAATCCAGGAAGCTTCCAGCGCTACAGGACCTCATTAACAGGTAAGGTGACATCAGCTGTTGCTCTACACCTGTTGGTATTGTCTCACCTGTCATGTCCCTTCCCCCTGTCCCTCCCTCCACCCCTCTCTCCCTCTTTTCCTCTCCCCTCCCCCTCTTGCCCTCTCACACCCCCTCTCTCCCCCTCGGATCTTCCTATGCGTTATTATCCATCATGTTAACTATCTATATAACTTGTTGTAGATATAATTAGTCACGAGCTGTAGTTACTGTTTTTATTTAGTACTTTACATTATTTTCTGCCTTTGTTGGATGTATTCATAGTTGGGATTAATAACTTAAGCTTACTTTATAATTATAGTTTGTCTGTCTATCAATCTGTCTGTCTGTCTGTCTGTCTACCAACCTCTTTAGCGCTGCTCACCTACCCATCCACCCACCCACCCACCCACCCAGCCACTCGGGTAAGGAGGGTGAGATGGCAGCCTTAGTACACTTTAATGGATATTGGAAAACCATCTGAAGGTGTCGGCCATACCTGTTTGAGGGTGATGACTTACCTGTAGCGGCACCGTCAGGTAATATATGAGGGGAGGAGGAGTGTTGGTGGTGGAGGAGGGGGAGGAGGTGGTGGTAGTGGTGGTGGAGGAGGAGGAGGAGGAGGACGACGACGAGGAGGTGGTGGTGGTGTGGTGGTGGTGGTGGTGGTGGTGGAAGAGGAAGTGGAGGAGGCGATGGTGGTTGAGGAGGAGGAGGAGGTGATGATGGTTGAAGAGGAGGTGGTGGAGGAGGAGAAGGAGGAAGAGGAAGTTGAGGGGGTGGCACATCTACCATCACCACCACTACCACCACAACCACCACCACCACCACCACCACCACCACCACAACCACTACCACCACAACCACTACCACCACCACCACCACAACTACCACACCTACCAGCATCAGTAGTCACGTCCAGAAGCACAACAGTAAATCCTGGATATTAATGGCCACTCCCTGTCTTTATTGTGAGTGTCGGCCGCAGGTGTGTAAGTGTCGGCCGCAGGTGTGTGAGTGTCAGCCGCAGGTGTGTGTGTGTGTGTGTCCTACGCAAATTATATCCCTAATAATTACTGGTTGAATGATTAAATTTCTAAACAGAGGCGAACTACCTCTCTCTCTCTCTCTCTCTCTCTCTCTCTCTCCCCTTAACACCAATAACTTAACACTACAGTATCTCTCAGTCTCTCACTCGAGGCAATACTCTCGGTGCTTTTCATAAAACTCGACTGAAGGACGACCTACAGTGTCTCTCTCACTCGTTACAGAAAACTTATGTACCGCCTCGAGCATCTGTCTCAGTCGAGGAGGAGGAGGAGGAGGAGGAGGAGGAGGAAGAGGAGGAGGAGGAAGAGGAGGAAATGTCAAGGGAGACGGAAGAGGAAAGGAGGTGATAGAATATGTGATAATGTAAGTCAGAAACGGAGAGAGAAGAAGATGTATGAGAGCAAGGAAGGAAGGAAGGAAGGAAGGAAGGAGGGAAGAAAGGAAGAAGGGAGAGGGGAAGACGATGGTGGGAGTGAAGGATAGATTGTATGTATGTACGTATGTGTGTGGTGTGTGTGTGTGTGTGTGTGTGTGTGTGTGTGTGTGTGTGCTAAATTGTCAAAGTTTAAATTTCCTACCACTACTACCACTACCACCACCACCACCACCACCACCACCACCACGAACCACCACTACCACTACTACCACCATCACCACCACCACCACGAACCACTACTACCACTACTACCACCACCACCACGAACCACCACTACCACTACTACCACCATCACCACCACCACCACGAACCACCACTACCACTACTACTACCACTGCCACCACCACGAACCACCACTACCACCACTACCACCACTACCACCACCTTAACCTACACCCCACGTTAAATTTTGTGTTATAAATCAATATGACCCCCGCAGTGTGTTCTGAGAATAGGAAAAATTACCTTAAGTGTTGGTGTGAGTTACGAGTCATTTAATTCACTTTGTACTGTGTGACTTTGGGTCCAAGTACGATATATGAGGTGAGTTTTTCAGGAGTACGATTAATCAGCATGAGTACAAAAAACTGTAATTTTATGTATTTTTCCAACATAGATTAGGTACTTAAATTTTGTCTCCTAACTGGAGCTAAGTGAATGTATCTAGTTAAGGTAGAGTCTCAGTGTTAATTTTGTCTCCTAACTGGTGCCAAATGAAGGTATCTAGTTAAGGTAGAGTCTCGGTGTTAATTTGTCTCCTAACTGGTGCTAAATGAACGTATCTAGTTAAGGTAGAGTCTCAGTGTTAATTTTGTCTCCTAACTGGTGCTAAATGAAGGCATCTCGTTAAGGTAGAGTCTCAGTGTTAATTTTGTCTCCTAACTGGTGCTAAATGAAGGTATCTAGTTAAGGTAAAGTCTCAGTGTAATATTGGTTCCATTTTTACATGATTTATCTATTTTTAACTTCAATTTACCAGTTAGATTCGCTCTTTCATCTCCCACTTACGAGTTGAATTTAACATACGAATGTTAAGGAATTTTTCATAAGGTAAAATGCTCTTGTTGCGTTCTGGGTCTCGTTAGATATTCTTGTCATCTTCAGAGTGGTCGAGAGTACGGTATTTTAACCTTTTGAGGATAATGTCATCTTGAGTACGATATGAATATCTTGAGGTCGATGGTGACCCGTTGAGTACGAAACCACTTCAGTACGATACCAACCCCCCTTGAGCATGATAGTTAACTACTTGAGTACGATGATTTAGCCCCCTGATTACGATGACTTAACCCCTTAACAGCTGAACGAATATCTTGAGTCCGATGATGACCCCTTGAGTACGAAACCACTTCAGTTTGATGTCAACCCTCTCGAATAGGATGGTATTACTTTGAGTACGATACTGGTCCTTTGAGTACGGTGATAATTCCTTGATTATAATGACTCAACCTTTTGAGTACGATACAGATCCCTTGAGTACGATGACTTAACCCCCTGAGTTCGATGATTTAACCCATAATTACCATGACTTAACCCCTCAAACACGATACCGAGCCCTTGAGTACGATACTAACCCCTTGAGTACGATGACATCCCCTTGACTACAGTGACTTAACCCCTTAAATACGACACCAAACCCTTGAGTACGATACTAACCCATTGAGTACAATATATCAACTCTCTGAATACGACAACCAGTTCCCTTGAGTACAGTATCAATGTACTCAGGTGTATACTGACTGGTGTAGACTGACTGGTGTATACTGTAGTCTCGGTATACTGCCCCTTATTGGTGTATAATGCCCATGTATACTGAATTTTTAGTAAAGGTTAGGTTAGGTTAGGTTAGGTTAGGTTAGGGAATAACGTTTAATTAGATTAGGTTAAGCTAGGATGGGTTAGATTAAGTTAGAGTTAAGTTAAACTAGGTAAATTAAGGTTAGGTCAGAGTCGATTAGGGTTAGGTTAAATTTAGGTTAAAGTTAGGCGAGGTTAGATTAGAATAAGTTTGGGTTAACTTAAATTAGGTGACGTTAGGGAATAATTAACGTTAAATTAGATTAAGTTAAGTTAGATAAGGTTAGATTCGATTCAGTTAGGGTTAGATTAAATTGGGTAAACTTAGAAAATAATTCACATTAAATCAGACTAAGTTAGATTAGGTTAGGTTAGGTTAAATTTTGTTAGGGTTAGGTTAAATTAGGTAAAGTCAGGGAATAAAAAAGATTAGGTTAAGTTAGGTTAGGTTAGGTTAAGTTCCCAGCTCCAGATTGGGGGATTAGCGGCTCTAATCTTCAGGTGGGAATAGCCAATTACTCTCTGAATGGTGGAAAAATATCCTTAATGGATTAGCTTGTTTATACAGCGGGGAGTAATCTGAGTGTGTTGAGGGGGTGAGTAAAGGGGGAGTGTGTTAGGGGGGAGTGTGTTAAGGGGGTGAGTAAAGGGGGAGTGTGTTAAGGGGATGAATAAAGGGGGAGTATGTTAAAGGGGGGAGTGTGTTAAGGGGGGAGTGTCTTAATGGGATGAGTAAAGGGGGAGTGTGTTAGGGGGAATGTGTTAAGGGGAGAGTGTGCAAAGGGAAGAGTGTGTTAAGGATAAGTGTGTTAAGGAGTGAGTGTGTTAAGGGGTGACTAAAGGGGGACTTTCTTAAGGGGGGAGTGTCTTAAGGGGATGAATAAAGGTGGTGGTATCTTAAGGGGGTGTTAAGGGGGCAGTGTCTTAAAGGGTGAGACTAAAGGGGGGGTGTCTTAGGGGTGAATAAAAGGGGTGACTAAAGGGGGGAGTGTTTCAGGGGGATGACTACCTTAACTCGATACGTTCCCTTAACATACGACATTTTTGTGAATATGGACGACCTTGTGCTGTAAATTGGGTCGTTAAATAGGTTCTGGAAGTCGTTATTAACCTTGAAAATTTATGAATGAATGTCGTGTGAGGCGGAGGAGGTTCACCTGTAGAGTACGGCAACCTCTAGGATGAACGCGTTAGGTAGGTCATCCTGGGATCTGTAAATACCACAAACCTATTTACAACCTCCAGGATGAAGGACTCACTGTGTAGCTCATCCTGGGAACTGTATATACCTGAAATCTGTTTACTAACTCTAGGATGAAGGACACACTGTGTAGCTCATCCTATGAAATATAGACAAGTCCTCACGCGTCACAATAAACCACAGGATGAAGGACGCAATGTATAGGACTTCCTGGAAAATGTAGATACTTCATTTCTAAGGGAATCCCTGGAGAAAGAACTGACCAAGGGATCTGTTAGGTCATGTTATGTAAGGTTATGAAATGTTATGAGGCGACCTGTGGTGTAATGGTCAGCATCCTCGCCTCGCAAGCGAGCGGACCCGGGTTCGTTCCTCGTACAGGGTGAAACTATGGCAAGTTTCTTTACGCCATTTGCCTCTGTCTACCCAGCAGTAGTTGGGAACCTGGATGTTAATCGATTTGCGGATCGTATTCCGGGGTAATGGTTAGCCAGTGCAGTTAGCGAGTTGTCCGGTCTTCTCGGACTATTCCTTGACACTGGGTCATGCAACTCGTTAACTCAGGGTGTTGTTAAGTTAGGTTAGAATTCGGGTTGGATTAGGTTGGGTTAGATTAGGATTGTGGTCTCGAAATGTCTCAAAACCTAACCTAACCATGAAAATCGCGACCAAGAACTGAAAAATTTATCTAGAAACAAATTTATGTTTTCCTAGATATATATAAAACAGGAAAATATCTTTCTTAGTAATCCTTTGGCGTTGGAGTTTTTTCCTTTCACAAAGACTTACTTCAAGCGTTAAGTTGGCTGCTCTCTCTTAGACACACAGACACTACCCCTCTCGCACACACACTCTACCTCACACACACACACACTCTACCTCACACACACACACTCACTCTACCTCACACACACACACACTCTACCTCACACACACACACTCACTCTACCTCACACACACACACTCACTCTACCTCACACACACACACTCTACCTCTCTCTCACACACACACACACACTCTACCTCACACACACACACTCTACCTCTCTCTCACACACACACACACACTCTACCGCACGCACACACACTCTACCTCTCTCACACACATTACGTCAGAATAACAGAAAACTCTCTCTCTCTCTCTCTCTCTCTCTCTCTCTCTCTCTCTCTCTCTCTCTCTCTCTGTCAATTTATGCAACAGCGCCCCTTATTCTCTGTCTGTCTGTCTGTCTGTCTGTCTCTTTGTCTATCTGTCTGTCTTTCTCTCCCCCATACAATCTCTCACCCACATTTTCTCCCTCATAGCTCACCACCCTTATTCTCTCCCCCACAATCTCTCACCAACATTCTCTCCCCCACAATCTCTCCCCATCATTCTCTCCCCCACAATCTCTTCCCAACATTCTCTCCCCCATAATCTCTCCCCATCATTCTCTCCCCCATAATCTCTCACCAACATTCTCTCCCCCACAATCTCTCCCCATCATTCTCTCCCCCACAATCTCTCCCCATCATTCTCTCCCCCACAATCTCTCACCAACATTCTCTCCCCCACAATCTCTACCCATCATTCTCTCCCTCTCTCCCTGCCTCCTCACCTAGGCAACACACGCACACCCTCAAGAGTCATAGACAATGTTTAATCCTTGTTGTTCTTACCTGAGAGATACTAGCCTTTACACCTGAGAGAGAGAGAGAGAGAGAGAGAGAGAGAGAGAGAGACAAAAGACCTGGACAGTGACAGACAGACCAACAATTCTATATATGCTCCCATCAGTTAGGCAGTGCTTGGGTTAAGACAGGCTGGGCTAGACAGTAAGACAGATAGAAAGACAGACAGAGTAAAACCAACAGACAGACGCACTATATATCCCTCACCAGCTCGGCAGTACGGGGGTTAACACGAGAGACGGTAACAGGTCTTCACGCGACAACAAATGGTGTTTCCTCTGGTGTCGGCCGAATTTTGGGGGCAAGTCGTAAAGTCGGGTACACGATCCGACACCGGGTAAATGTTTGTTCTTCCCGACCACCACGATCTGCGGGAGGAGGGAGAGGGAGGGTAGGTAGGGAGGAAGGAGGCTAGGGAAGGAGGATGGGTGGGAGGGAGAGGGAAAAGGAAGGGGATGGAATAAAGGAGGAGAGGAAAGGGGAAGGAGGAGGGAAGTGGATAAGTGAAGTGAGATCGAAGAATGTATGAGGTTAGGGGGAAGGAAGGAGGGGGAGTGGAAGGGAAGTGAACGGCTATTGAAGGACAGAGAAGGAGAGGAAGGAAGGGAGGTGGAAGGGCATGGGAAGAGTGAGGATGGGACGGGAAAGAAGGAGGAGGTGAATGGAAGGAGGAAGGATAAGAGGGAAAAATGAAGTGAAAAGATGAAAGGAAAGACAAGAAAAAGGAGGTGAGTGGAAGGACTTTGTGTTTGTGTTTATATATAACGGTTCACTAATATTATGCCTCTAAAGCAAGCAAAGACAAAAACACGTCACTCAAGATCACTGCGGGAACAGGAATGGCTCTCACAACGCCACCAATTAAAGAACAATTGAACATATGTGACAGAATACATACTGAGGGCGCGTGAACGTTTTCTATGATAAACCCAAACACATAATAGAATACGTTAATAGAGAACCCCGTGTGGATGTTAAGGGTACACTAAAATAATATAAACGTAATACATATAAGTGTAAGTAGCCACCCATCGTCCTACACCTTAAGGGTCATGTGATGCAATAAAAGTATTTGCTGCCTAAATGTGTGCTGTTAACATTAATATTGATTGGTATGGAATTTATAATAATTATATTGGTACTACTACTACTACTACTACTACTACTATTACTACTACTACTACTACTAATATCAGATTAAATTCTTAGGCTGAACGTGTTGCGGCTGTAGTTGTCAGACGTCGGCGGGAGAAATATATTTAACTATATTTCTATTAATTTTTGTTGATAAGTTAAATAATGACCATCTACCAGCTTTCATAATGACGTCACATTTCGGTGTCGTGTGCAGAACATTTAAATTACATTTTGGTGTCGTGTGCAAAATGTGACGTCATAATTTAGTGTCATGTGCAAAATAATGACGTCATAAATTAGAGTCGTGTGCAAAACAGCATACCATAATGAACGGAATTCCTGTATTTTGATTGGTTAACGCGGCAACCACTGTAGAAACCTTAATAAACAGCGAATATCTCTTGACACTTAATATTCATGATTATCTCGGCACCACGAACACATTATTACACTGTCATGTACTAATTGTGTATGCTGATTGGCTTAATTTACGAACATGTTGCTTAGTCTATATTATGCAGCTGATTTTCATGTGGTAAGTGTCAAGACCTTATGAACACGTTATTATCTCACTAATTATATTCTTCAGCTCTAATTAAGCATTATGATTGCATGAATTAGTAAAGACTTGTTAATATTATTAAGCTCTGTTTTTTCGTTTTACATTTGGATATTCAACATGTATGTAATGCTTGAAATGACGTCATGGCTATACTAGCATCTGATTGGCTGAATAATTCTTGCGTGACGTCATGGCCATACTTACTTCTGATTGGTTGAATTGTACTTATGTGTTGCAACGTTCATACTTGTTTCTGATTGGTTGATTTTTCTTACGTGACGTCATGACCATACTTGCTTCTCATTGGCTGAATTGTTCATGCGTGACTTCATGGCGTCATTTGATGCTTCTGATTGGCTTTCGTTCTCATACTATTTTTTTTCCTTGTCAGTTCCGCTTCATCAGTCATCGTGTTCGGTAGTGCTCCTCGGTGTGCCGGTAATTCAGACGGTAATTAAGAACTGAATAGGACAAATATGAAGGAAATAAGAAAAGGAAATCATTTGACAGTTGATTAGTGTTTGAAAATATAATAAAGAAAATGGATACGAATTAAAGGAAAAGAATCCAACCTCGGGAAAGACTGTGGCTACTTGTTAAAGGTAAGTAATAAACAAGTAAACATTATTATAGCTAAAAAGTCTTTAATTGGTATAATAATATGTTGAAGTATAATAATTTAGGTTAGATAAGGTTAAGGCTTGTTAGTTTAGGTTAAATTAAGATAATTTTTGTTAATTTAGGTTAAAGGTTAAATAAGGTTCATGTTTGTTAGTTTTGGTTAAATTCAGTTAGATAAGGTTAAGGTTTGCTAGTTTTGGTAATATTAGGTTATAAAAGGTTAATTTTTATTAGTTTAGGTTAGATAAGGTTAATTTTAGTTAATTTAGGTTTAGTAAAGTTAATTTAGTTAGTTTAAGATAAATATGGTTATTTTTTGTTAGTTTAAGTTAAATAAGGTCATTTTTATTAGTTTAGGTTAGATAAGGTTAATTTTCGTTAGTATAGGTTAAATTATGATAATTTTTGTTAGTTTAGGTTAAATAAGGTTAATTTTTGTTAGTTTACGTTAAATAAGGTTAATTATTTTTAGTTTAGGGTAAATAAGGTAAATTTTGTTAGTTTAGGTTAGACAAGGTTAATTTTTGTTAGTGTAGGTTAGATAAGGTTAATTTTAGTTAATTTAGGTTAAATGAGGTTAATTTTGTTAGTTTAAGTTAAATATGGTTAATTTTTGTTAGTTTAGGTTTGATAAGGTTAATTTTTGTTAGTTTAGGTTAGATAAGGTTAATTTTCGTTAGTTTAGGTTAGATAAGGTTAATTTTTGTTAGTTTAGGTTAGATAAGGTTAATTTTTGTTAGTTTAGGATAGATAAAGTTAATTTTCGTTAGTTTAGGTTAGATAAGGTTAATTTTTGTTAGTTTAGGATAGATAAAGTTAATTTTCGTTAGTTTAGGTTAGATAAGGTTATTTTTTGTTAGTTTAGGTTAGATAAGGTTAATTTTTGTTAGTTTAGGTTAGATAAGGTTAATTTTTGTTAGTTTAGGTTAGATAAGGTTAATTTTTGTTAGTTTAGGTTAGATAAGGTTAATTTTAGTTAGTTTAGGTTAAATTATGATAATTTTTGTTAGTTTAGGTTTAATAATGTTAATTTTTGTTAGTTTAGGTTAAATAAGGTTAATTGTTTTTAGTTTAGGGTAAATAAAGTAAATTTTGTTAGTTTAGGTTAGACAAGGTTAATTTTTGTTAGTGTAGGTTAGATAAGGTTAATTTTAGTTAATTTAGGTTAAATGAGGTTAATTTTGTGAGTTTAAGTTAAATATGGATAATTTTGTTAGTTTAGGATGGATAAGTTTAATTTTTGTTAGTTTAGGTTAAAGTTAATTTTTGTTAGTTTAGGTTAGATAAGGTTAATTTTTGTTAGCTTAGGTTAAATAAGGTTAATTATTTTTAGTTTAGGTTAAATAAGGTAAATTTTTTGTAGTTTAGGTTAGACAAGGTTAATTTTTGTTAGTTTAGGTTAGATAAGATTATTTTTGTTAGTTTCGGTTAGATAAGGTTAATTTTTGTTAGTTTCGGCTAGATAAGGTTAATTTTGTTAGTTTTGGTTAATTAAGGTTAATTTTTTTTAGTTTAAGTTAAATAATGTTAATTTTTGCTAGTTTAGGTTAGATAAGGTTAATTTTTGTTAGTTTACGTTAGATAAGGTTAATTTTTGTTAGTTTCGGTTAAATAAGGTTATTTTTTATTAGTTTAGGTTAGATAAGGTTAATTTTTGTTAGTTTAGGATAGATAAGGTTAATTTTTGTTAGTTTACGTTAGATAAGGTTAATTTTTGTTAGTTTCGGTTAAATAAGGTTATTTTTTATTAGTTTAGGTTAGATAAGGTTAATTTTTGTTAGTTTAAGTTTGAAAAGGGTATTTTTTTGTTAGTTTAGGTTAGAAAAGGATAATGTGGGTTAGTTTAGGTTAGATAAGGTTAACTTTTGTTAGTTTAGGTTAGATGAAGTTAACTTTTGCTAGTTTAGGATAGATAAGGTTAAGGTTTGTTATTCTAGGTTATATTAGTCTATTTTTTTAGTTTAGGTTATATAAGGTAAGATAAGGTTAAGGTATGTTAGATTATATTTGGTTAGATATGGTTTAGGATTGTTAGTTTAGGTTATATCAGGTAAGTTAAGGTTAATTTTTGTTATTTAAGGTTATATTTGGTGAGATAAGGTTAAGGTTTGTTAGTTCAGGTAATATTAGGTTAGATAAGGCTGTTAGGTTAATTTAATTGAGGTTAACTTAAATTAGGTTAGTTTAGATTAAGTTAAATCACACCACATCCACACACGCCCTTCCCTGTGAATTAATTATCGTCACTTACCTGTATTGCAGCTCGCCTGTGTTATTACCTGTATATACAAGATTACCTTTAATAATTAACTTTCCGTTGTTAATGTTTCAAGAAAGTCAGTAACTGGTGAACTGTGTTTGGTAATGTGTAAAGTTGGGTAGTTTGGTTAGGTTAGGTTACGTAAAGTTGGGTAGTTTGGGTTGTAAAAAGTTGTTATACTTTTTGGGGGTACAGTTTGGATGGCGACTGAGACTTCTCGGTTTGTGTGGGGTTTTTTGATGGTGACGTAACTATTGGGGTGAAGTAACTATTGGGGTGACGTAACTATTGGGGTGAAGTAACTATTGGGGTGAAGTAACTATTGGGGTGAAGTAACTATTGGGGTGACGTAACTATTGGGGTGAAGTAACTATTGTGATAACGTAACTATTTTGGTAACGTAACTATTGTGGTAACGTACTATTGGGGTAACGTAACTATTGTGGTAACGTACTATTGGTGGTAACATAACTATTATGTCCACGTAACTATTCTGCTTGTAGTAACTGTTCCGTAACGATGATCATTTCTATGTTTAATATGCCATTATAGGTTAAATTCTTATACTGTAATTTTAACAGATCGTTGTTAAAAAAGTTACAAATGTTAAAATGTCACTGGTCTCTGACTAAACTCAACTCGGGTACACTAATGAGTAATATATTCATGAGAGGAAAAGTTCAGTTAGGGAATGAGATTCGATGAACACAAGTTGACTGCTTTTGTTTCAATATATTTAACTTGTGAGTGTGTCTCTCCCTCCCTCCCTACCTAGTCTTCCTTCTTCTCTTCGACCTCTTCCCTCCGTTCAGCCCTCCTTCCCCCCTACCTCTTTTCCCTCTTCCCTCCTCTGTTTTTGACACTTATAGTCTCATATATTACAGTATAGTCGGCCATTCAACAATTACCTTCCCTATGACACATTGACCTCCACCTTCCAATTATCCGGACGAAGATTTACTCTCTCTCGCTCCCAATCATCCAAGCTCTTTTATTCGGTAAATGATGCGGGAATGAAAACTCGTAAATGGAATTAAAATATAAATGACTGTTTTATTTAATTATTTATTTAACTCTTTTCATTTAAATGTTTTGTGTTAGTAGTGGCAGATTACGCGACAAGAGGGTTAAGGGAATCAATGGACAAAATGCTGGACAAAATAGATGTTTCTTTTAGAGAGTTTGTTTTTGTCTGACTGCTGGACACTATGGATGTGTAATTAATTGTTTTGGGATGTAATTTTATCTTTTGGTCCTACTGTTGGACAAAATAGATGTTGTATTTATTTAGTCCTTCTGTTGGACAAATGGAACTGTTTATTAGGGTTAGGGGTTGCTTATTTACTGGACAAAACTAATGGTGTCTTCACTATTGGACAAAACTAATTGTTGCTTCAATATTGGACAAAACTAATGGTTTCTTTATTACTGGACAAAACTAAAGGTTGCTTTAGGCTACTATTGGACAAAACTGGTGGTTGATTTACTACTGGACACAACTAAAGGTTGTTTCACTATTGGATAAACTACTGATTATTACTACTGGACAAAACTATTTGTTGCTTTTTTAGTGCACAAAACTAAAGGTTGCTTCACTATTGGACAAAACTAAGTTACATTACTACTAACTTCTAGAAAAAACTAATGGTTGCTTCACTACTGGACAAAACTCATGGTTGCTACCACTATTGGATAAAAATATTGTTGTTTTTTACTAATGGACAAAACTAATGGTTGCTTCAATACTGGACAAAACTAATGGTTGCTTCACAATTGGACAAAACTAATGGTTGCTTCACTATTGGATAAAAATATTGTTGTTTTTTACTACTGGACAAAACTAATGGTTGCTTCAATACTGGACGAAACTAATGGCTGCTATACTAATGGACAAAACTGATGGTAATTTCGCTACTGCACAAAATTATTGGTTGCTTCACTATTGGACAAAACCAATAGTTGCTTTACTACTGGACAACACTAATGGTTGTTTCACTTTTGGACAAAATGATTTTTTGCTTTATTGTTGGACAAAACTAATGGTTGCTTTTCTACTGGACAAAATTGTTACTTTACTATTGTACAAAACTAATGGTTACTCTACTGCTGGACAAAATAATTTTTTGCTTTATTATTGGACAAAACTAATGGTTACTATACTGCTGGACAAAATTAATTTTTTCTTTATTATTAAACAAAACTTATGGTTAATATACTGCTGGACAAAACTAATGATTGCTTTATTATTAGACAAAACTAATGGTTACGTTACTGTTGGAAAAATAAAATTTTGCTTTATTATTGGACAAAACTAATGGTTACTATACTGCTGGACAAAACTAATGATTGCTTAATAGTGGACAAAACACGCATTGGTTTAGATTCTTTTGGACAAACGATTGGACAAAAAATTGTATAGTTTAAAGGCTTTTAGTCAAGTTATTATATAATGATGTTCTATAATACATATACCATGATGTCATAACTCATCGTGACGTCATCTCCCTCACTGTGACGTCATACAGACTCTTATTCCTTGGCCGCGTCAGAAAATATCACATGTCAACGGCAACACATTTTTCCTGGTGCAGTAAGTCTTATATTGGGTCTCGCTGCCTCACGTTATATGTCCAGATTTCTTCCTTTATTAATACGGTCACGACGAGGTCACCACCAGCCTGGGTCACCGGTGGGGGGGGGGGAGACGGGGGGAGTCGTGGGTGGGGTAAGGGAGAGTGGTGGGCGGGGGAAGGGGGCGGCATCATTCTCAAAGACTTCCACTTTCTGCCGCCTCAGCTAGTGCCAATATCTGTGTCCCTCCCTTAGCCCCCCCCCCCCTTTAGTTCCCTCCTTCCCTGCCTGCCTTCTCTGCTTGCCTTCATTTCTCCCTCCCTGCTTGCCTCTGCCTGCCCCCTTTCTTGGTCCCTTACTGCCTGCCTGCTCCCTCCCTCCCTCCCTCCCTCCCTCCCCCCTGCACCAGACCTCTCAAGACCACCGCACCTCTAATATTTCTATTCCTCTTAACTTTTGGCAAGAACACAAATCTCATGGCTCGTTTCTTTTAAATGTTACGTCTTAACAACTTTACGTCAAAATTCTGTCGTAACTCTATGGAATCTCGTAATTTGGTCTAGGAGATAAAATAAATGACTAATGTTATGAGGAAGTATCTAATGACGTCATCAAGTTTGCATCAAAATAACATTCAGATTTTTAAAGTAGATAGATGGATTGTCTTCATTCCATCTACCAGAACAGAAATGACATAATCATTTTAATCGTAGTTGGTGACGTGAGAACATATCTAACTCATTGTCTGAAACCACAATTATCTTACGAACCCTTAAGAATCTCACCTCAGAATCTCATAAAGTTAAAAATTTTCCTCCTAACTGGTGATCTGAGAAGGTACCTGGTGACTCGAGGCCTTTTAAGTCAGGTCACCAAGATAGATAGGTTAATGACATCAAGATTACGTTAAGACTGTATCGTAACATGGGAGAAATGATTGACAAGCGATTCTCCGAGGCTTTGGGATCCTGATTAGCTCATCTGATGGTAAAGGGAAACACATTTTGAGCTTATCAGTGTTGGAGGAGGGGAAAAAATGTTCGCTTTATCAGTGTGGGTAGGAGGAAATTTACGAAGGAGGGATACAGTGTGTCGATTTGATCCAGAACCCGCGGATAGTGTTTGTGTACCCGTGGATAATATTGATCATGTACCCGCGGATAGTGTTGAATGAGTACCCGCGAATAGTGATTGCTATGTACCTGCGGATAATGTTGTCTGTGTACCCGCGAATAGTGATGGCTGTGTACCTGCGGATAGTGATGTCTGTGTACCCGCGGATGCTGTAGTTATTTGTATCTCACGTACCAAAGGGAGGAGGGAGGTGGGTAGGTTGCAGGTAATTGTACTGCTCCGCTAGACACGGTATATAACTTTATTACGCTCACCCCCACATAAAAGTGTCCGGAAGGTCTTTTGATGTCAGCTGGGCAATAGGAGAAGCAGAGCGTCTGTCATCTGCTAGTTCCTGTGGGTTGTGGGATCGCTGTGGTGTGGGTTTCCTATTGGGCTGTGTGTGGGGTTCCTATAGTGTTCTGGTGTGGTATTACTATGGGCTGTGGGACGCCGCGTTTTGGTAGATAGTGAGACGGGGGGCGGGGGCTCTAACGGCGGACTCATTATATCCAACACTGCACTTGATCACCTTCACTTCCTTAACTGTATGGATAGGTACCCACTCACAGATGGATAGACTAGGGATGACCCAAGCACAACAAACTAGGAGTCGAGTTCTGTATCCACTCATCCACTCTACTGAAGGGCCTTAGTGGAGAAGAAAAAAAATGATGAGTCACTCTTGTAATATACAGTACAGTACATCCAGTATAATAATCACAGGACAGATTTAAATAGCCACTCTTGATGGAGCTATTTAGAAAAGCTATTAATTACACACTTGTTCTTACACTTATCACCAGCGAGTTAACTATAAGTTGAACAATTATCGTTATGTACGTTATTTTTTATCGTTATATGGTATATTTTTCGTCAAAGCGATAGAGTAAAGATATGTTTGTTATAGATTACCCAGCGAGAGAGAGAGAGAGAGAGAGAGAGAGAGAGAGAGAGAGAGAGAGAGAGATAAAGGTGTACCCGATAACAGAAAACGGGTAAAGGTGTCGGGAACTAAAATAAATTTGCCATAATACCAACTTTTTTCCATTTTTTATTAGTCCTTATATATACTGTATATACTATAGACCATAAACCCGCCAATTACAGGTCAAGTACGATACCTCACACCTTCCCTCCAATTACCGGATGTTATCATTCATAAGACCGGAGTAAAAACCACAGGAGAAAAAATTCATTGGGAGTGATGACAGACTCGGGAGGTGTGTGTGTGTGTGTGTGTGTGTGTGTGTGTGTGTGTGTGTGTGTGTGTGTGTGTGTACCTAATCTATCTCTGGCAGGGATTCCGAGAAGTGTAATTTAGGATTGAAGGATATTCTTTTGATTTTATCTTAAAGGAGATTTTTTAAGAACGTAATGGTGATGGTGGGTGTTGTTGTGGGTTGAGACAGACAGACAGACAGACAGATAGACAGACAGACAAACAGACAGATCCAGTGTATATATAGACCTATACTATTATTACATCTTTAGTATAGCCTCGGTGTGTTGCTGATAATAATAATAATAATAATATTAAACAGACATCACCCCGGGCCCTCACCTTCACCTCACGAGTGTTCAGAAAGTCAAAGTTTGAAGTTCCTTTCCCGTGTATGTGTGTCTTTCATTCTTTCTTTCTTTCTTTCAGGTTGTGTCATATTTTATCTCTGTCTCTCTGTCTGTCCTTGTATGTCTCTGTCTCTTTTATTTCTCTCTGTCTGTCTGTCTTTTTGTTGGTCTCTATTTCATTTATATATGTCTGTATCTGTCTGTCTTCCTGTGTCTCTCTCTGTCTCTGTCTGTCCATCTCTCTTTCTCTCTGTCTGTCTGTGTTTATCTTTTTCTTTTGTGATTATTTTTCTCTCTCTCTTTTTCTCTTTGCTTTTATCTCTTTCATGTTGTTCTTTTTCCTTAATTTTTTATACATTTTTCTCTCTTTTGTCTCAAATTTTCTTTCACTGTCTTTGTTCTTTTTGCCTTTCTCTCTTTTCCTCTCCCTGCTCTCTCTTCCTTTTTATCTCCCTGACTTTCTCAATATTTGCCTTTCTCCCTTTTTCTCTCTCTCTCCTTGTACTTTTCTTTTTCCCTTCTTTCTTCTTTCCCTGCCTTTTTCTCTTGCGTTTATCCCCCTTACGTTTCTCTCCCCCTGTGTTTATCTTCCCTTTCTTCTCTCTTCCTGCCTTTATCTCTCTCTCCCTGCCTTGTTGTCTCTGCCTTTCCTTCTCCCTATATTTCTCTCTCTTTCTATCTCTCTCTCTTTCGCTGTTCTCTTCTCCAAACTACTTAAAAAACGAAGATAAAGTTAAGGGAACGCAGAGAAAAACGGCAAAACTAATTTCCTCGCGAAGATGTAAATAGTAGAAAGAAAGACTGGGAGAACTAAGAGACCTGTTTATATTCGTGTTCTCTGTCTCTCCTTTTATTTCTCCTGTTCTCTCTCTTTTATATTTTCTTCTTTCTCTCTTTTTTCACTTTTATTTTCTTTTATCTCTATTTTGTATCTTCTCTTCACTCTTCTGTTCTCTTTTTCGATTCTTTTCTGTGTCTCTCTTTTATATTCCTTTCTCTCTTCACTCTTTCATTCTCTTCTATCACTCTTCATTTTTTATCCTTCCTCCTGTCTCTCTCTCTCTCTCTCTGTTTGCCACTGTCTTCCTCCCTCTCCCCTTCCCTCTCTCTTCTCTTTCACTTTCTTCTTTCTCTCTCTCTATCTTTATCTGTTTTTCTGTCTCTCTCTCTCTCTCTAATTAAACCCTATATATTTCCTTGCTCTTCCACCTAAATTAACCCCAATCTTCCCGAATCAACCAATAGGTTCCAATCTTAATGACTCCCTGTTACACCTAATCCTAATACAGGTAAACCTTAATCCTAATGGCTAGGTCATAGGATAAAGAAGGATGATAATTAGGATTGAAGCCAATGGGAACCTACGAAATTTGACGATAACTTGAGCCGTAAATTATAGTAGTAAAGTGTCGCTCTACTGAAGATTCTACAGGGCAGATATTTGGCAGGTCACCATTACTGCTCCCCCCCCCCCCTCATCTTCTTTAATTCCATGTAATATAGTATCTGTCCTACTTTAAATCCAGGTTATATTATCGCTCTTACTTTATAGCTATATGGTGTCTCTCTTATTTTAGGTTTATTTAATATATTTCTCTTACTGTACCGGTATTTCTTCCTTTAGTTTGGGAATATTTCTCTGTTCGTTTATGCCCATCTGATATTGTCTCTCTCTTACTTTACTTTAATATTTTAATTTATGTTGGAAATTCGTTAAGAGTAAAAGTTTCTTGTCGTCACCTACTTTTTGGGGAGCTTATTAATTCAACTTACTTTTTTTATACTTTTGTTCAGATGTAATTATTTCGTTATATATTTTTTTTTTTTACTTTTTGGGTATTTTTAAGCTTACTTTATGATACAAATTACTCAACAGAAGCAGGAATATTCTTGGTGCTATTTACTTGGGGGGGGCGGGGGGTGAAGGGCGGGGGGGGTGAAGGGCGGAGGGCGGGGGGGTGCAAAGATCTCAGGATAGTATTTTATATTCGTATTTTTCTTCCTAATTTAATTTAATATTCCTCCTCAGAAGTTAAATTCACAAATGATTCCTCTTACATTTTTGTCACTTTTCTCTTGATTTTAAAACACTTATTCATCGCCATATATTTGTTCTCTTACTTTTTATCCGAACAGCCATTGTGTATCCGAACATCCACAGTATATCCGACCATCCATTGTGTATCCGAACATTCATTGTGTATTCGAACATCCACTGTATATCCGAACAGCCATTGCGTATCCGAACATCCACTGTGTATCCGAACAGCCACTGCGTATCCGAACATCTACTGTATATCCGAAGAGCCATTACGTATCCGAACAACCATTGTGTATCCGAACATGAAAGCAGAACTGGAGTAAAATTTGATGATATTTTTGCTGTTGGAATGGCGTAAAGTTCCTGCTGATGGTTTTATCTGCAGACCGGTGAAGAAGAGAGCTGTTGGTGTGTGGGATTGTGGTTGTTGGTGGTGATGGTGGTTGTGGTGGTGGTAGTGGATGTTGTTGTTGCTGCTGGTGGTGGTAGTGGTGGTTGTTGCTGGTGGTATTTGTGGTGGTAGTGGATGTTGTTGTTGTTGGTGGTGGTAGTGGTGGTTGTTGCTGGTGGTGGTAGTGGTGGTTGTTGCTGGTGGTATTGGTGGTGTTGTTGTTGTTGCGGTTGGAGGTGGTGCTGGTGGTGTGATTTTTGTTGTTAGTTGTTTTAATTGTTTTTTTGTTCCTTTTGTTGTAGCTTTTGTTGTTGTTGTTGTATCTTCTGTTAATGTTGTTGTCTCTCGTTGAGTTATTTTGATGGGGTGATGAAATACACACACACGTAAACAATTATTAAAGATAATTACACAGAATTACCCCCCCCCCCCACTCTCTCTCTCTCTCTCTCTCTCTCTCTCTCTCTCTCTCTCTCTCTCTCTCTCTCTCTCTCTCTCTCTCTCAAAAGGTATTCTAGTCTGTATTTCTCACGGATTTTACAGACTTAACCACTAACTACAGACACTCTTGGGCTGTATACAGACTTATCCACTAACTACACAACAGCATATTGTCTGTGGCTGTATAAAGACAACATAACAGCCTCGGAGATACGTGCCGTTTACCCCGTTAGTGTAAAGTGAGGGGCCGAGGCTGTTATCCAGACCAATAGCTGTAATCTGAAGCATTATTCACCCGTGTAATTATAGTGTGTGTGGGAAACGCCTTAGAACAACACACACACACGCACACACACATACACTCTCGCTCTCTGTCTCTCCCTTTCTGTCTGTCTGTCTCCCTGTCTCTCTCAAACACACACACACACACACACACACACACACACACACACTCTCGCTCTCTGTCTCTCCCTTTCTGTCTGTCTGTCTCCCTGTCTCTCTCAAACACACACACACACACACACACACACACACACACACACACACACACACACACACACACACACACACACTCACTCTCTCTCTCTCTCTCTCTCTCTCTCTCTCTCTCTCTCTCTCTCTCTCTCTCTTTCTCACACACAAACACACATACCACGGCAAATTTACTTAAATGGAATATTTAGTGTAACTTGTTGTAATGACCACTGAGAGAGAGAGAGAGAGAGATGACCGCTCCTACACACATGGCATTGTTAGAAATTGGTCTCAGATTCCCTTTAAAGAAACGAAGAATCTCCCCCCCCAAGACGCAATATGTGGAGGGAGGGAGAGAGAAAAGGCGTTTTGTTGCTGTTCCTTCTCCACGTATATTGGACAGCAGACAAGATGGAAGAGATGCGAAGATGCAGACTACAGTTGTGAGTTTTGTAGTTTATCTTACTAGTTCCACCTCCGTCTAGTTTCACGTCTCGGGGAAAACATTCGCTCGGGTGTTTTAAAAGTTGGTCAGAAGTAAACATGAGAATTTGTGAAAGTTTTGGGTGGGGGGGGGGGTCGAGCTTGTCTTGCTTGCTTGGCTTTTCCCTGTTATGCTTCTTACAGTGAATGTTGTGTGTATGTGATAGATAGATGGATGGATAGATAGATAGATAGGTAGATAGATAGATAGATAGATAGATCGGATCGAGACAAATAATGAAAAAGAAAGAAAGAGAGAGAGAGAGAGAGAGAGAGTTTTAACTACCGCATTCTTTCAATTAACTTTTCATAATGTTGCGTGTATCACTTGTTTCTTAGGTAATTTAACCCCTTGAGTCCGATGTCTTAACCCCTTGAGTACGATGATTTAACCCCTTGAGTATAATGATTTAACCCCTTGAGTACGATGTCTTAACCCCTTGAGTACAATGATTTAACCCCTTGAGTACGATGATTTAACCCCTTGAGTACGATGATTTAACCCCTTGAGTACGATGATTTAACCCTTGAATACGATGATTTAACCCCTTGAGTACGACGATTTTAACCCCCTTGAGTACATTGTATTAAGTCATCTTATTCAAAGAATTAAAAACCATCATTTAATCTGAATTACAGGACCTGAGAGCAATAAAGATCTTCCCCCTTATTACCGAACCGAGAAATATCACCTTTATGGCACAAGACGCTGGAGCAGGAAATTGGATGTGATGTTAAATGTCTTTGTCGATACATCGTTGGGCAAATACGAATAGCTGGTGAGGAGGTTAAAGTGGCCATCAGCGGCTGAGAGAGAGAGAGAGAGAGAGAGAGAGAGAGAGAGAGAGAGAGAGAGAACGTTGGAGGGAGTGACAGTCAGATAGAGAGAGAGAGAGAGAGAGAGAGAGAGAGAGAGAGAGAGCGTTGAAGGGAGTGAGAAACAGTCAGATAGAGAACTAAATAATGACAGATAGACAGAGACAGAGACACAGTAAGGTGCATCATCTTAAACAAAACCCACCTTCTGTACAGTACGTCTGGTCCCCACCAAAATATTATATAACCTTTTACCTTTGATCTGTATGAACTTACCTAAACTCCTTTGAAACTTTTCTGAAGAACGAGCTTGGTGAAGTTGTCTCCATTGTGCGTGTGTTCGTCCTCCACAATGGCTTTTATCGTCCATTATCGTCCGGACAATACCGAGTAGGGATCATCAAAGTGTCACGGACGAGTTGTTGAAGGGGAAAGAAAGGAGTGTGAGAGGGAAAAAACTCTAGTAATTGTTGGTCATTCCCATTTATTCTTTTAATGTTATTTTTTTGATGAGAGAGAGAGAGAGAGAGAGAGTTTTTTCGTTTACAATGTGATGATGGAAACTTACTTTGTCACTTGCAATCACCTCACCACACACGCCACCTCCTTCACCACGCGTTATCTCCTCTCTCTCACCACCCTCACTATACACCACCACACATCACACACATCACCATCATCACGCACCACCCTCACACACCACCCACAACATTCACACCACACACATCCATCACTACCCACAACCCACACACTACACACCACACTCACTACACACTACACGTCACACACCACACTCACCACACACTACACACCACACTCACTACACACCACCACCTCTCACTACACCCCACACTCACCACACTCACCACACACCACACTCACTACACACCACACACCACACTCACTACACACCACACACCACACTCACTACATACCACCACCTCTCTCACTACACAACAGGTCTCACTAATTGTTTGTCAAATGATTACACAGTCAGCAGCGCCGCCCGCCCAGCGCCCACTACACACAAAGACTTACAAACAAGACACGAACCATCAAAGTCGTCTTGTTTGTGGTTTATTTGTTTGTTTGTTAGTAGACAGGTTGTTTGTTGTTTGGTGTTTGTAGAGCTGAAGGTTTTATTGTACCCTATTTCTGTTTTATTCGAGATAAAGAAGACAGACAGACAGGCAGACAAAG
>CAUDMG010004128.1:245000-305000 GCA_958450375.1 Homarus gammarus | reverse complement strand
TGTGTCTGTGTTGTTGTGTGGATCACCATATTTGACTGTGTATACAAGACTGACTCTCTCTCTCTCTCTCTCTCTCTCTCTCTCTCTCTCTCTCTCTCTCTCTCTCTCTCTCTCTCGTGTGTTCGTGGGTATATGTGTTTGTTGATGTTGTGTTTGCGTTTAAAGAGAGACAGACAGACAGAAAGACACGAGTCAGAGAGAGGCAGAGACAGAGAAAGAGACAGAAACATAGACAAAATGCACCTTCCACTACTCAGCCTTCACTAAACGCCCTTCGCCTTCACTAATGACAAACTCAACACTGGTTTATATGCATCGTGATGCTTAAAGACCCGTCAGGGACTTTTACCGAGGCAAGAGCTATTTACTAGACTAAATAGCTTTCTGTTTAGAGTAAATATCGTGTGGCTATTCACCTGCTAGTGTGTTATCGAGCGAGGTATAAGGATTTTTGTGTGTGTGTGTGTTTTAGCAGTATTATGTTGGTCTTGAGTTAAGTTGCTGGAGAAGGAGGAGGAGAAGGAAGAGAAGAAGGAAGAGGGGGAGGAGAAGGAGGAGGCAGTCATACACAATTATGATATACTAAACAAACACCTCCGTCAAGTTGTCTGTCTGTCTGCATGTCCCTATTATGTGACATTCTCAAGTTTAGCTTCTGGGGAGGAGGAAGAAGAAGAGTAGGAGGAGGAGGCAGTTGTGGTGTGGTAGAGGAACCCTTCAGGAGGCAGTTGTGGTGTGGTAGAGGAACCCTTCAGGAAGCAGTTGTGGTGTGGTAGAGGAACCCTTCAGGAGGCAGTTGTGGTGTGGTAGAGGAACCCTTCAGAAGGCAGCTGTGGTGTGGTAGAGGAACCCTTCAGAAGGCAGCTGTGGTGTGGTAGAGGAACCCTTCAGGAGGCAGTTGTGGTGTGGTAGAGGAACCCTTCAGGAGGCAGTTGTGGTGTGGTAGAGGAACCCTTCAGGAGGCAGTTGTGGTGTGGTAGAGGAACCCTTCAGGAGGCAGTTGTGGTGTGGTAGAGGAACCCTTCAGGAGGCAGTTGTGGTGTGGTAGAGGAACCCTTCAGGAGGCAGTTGTGGTGTGGTAGAGGAACCCTTCAGGAGGCAGTTGTGGTGTGGTAGAGGAACCCTTCAGGAGGCCAGGTTGAGGCTGAAGACAAGAATAATGCATTACCAAGATCACGGCTGAGTGTTGGTCGCTTGTGGGCAAGAAAACTCACCCCGAGCATCTGTGGCATAAAGCAGAGTTAGTGAGAGAGAGAGAGAGAGCGAGCCCTTTGTCTTCGACTTTAGTAATTGTTACAAACTACAAACAGCAGTGCAACCCCTCCCCCCCCCCTCTCTCTCTCTCTCTCTCTCTCTCTCTCTCTCTCTCTCTCTCTCTCTCACACGGTCATTGTAACTGGTGGCACAGAATAGGGGAGTCGTCTTGATTGACTGCAAAGTGAATTAGTTTCGTGTGTGTGTGTGTGTGTGTGTGTGTGTGTACTCGCTCTTCTTCAGTGGTTAAATTCTTGCCGTTCTTCCTCAAGGCTTCATGACCTAAGCTATTTTCCCATCAGTTGAACCATGCCAGGTATTAATAAGGCGAGGAAAGGTCTTATAATAGGTGGTGGTGGTAGTAGTAGTAGTAGTAGTAGTTGTTGTTGTTGTGGAAGTTGAAGTAGTAGTAATATTTGTTTACTTAAATACACATATATCGTATATTGTTTATCGCCTCATCTGGTTAACAATTACGTTTTGATATCCAATTTAACACACGCCTCTCTCTCTCTCTCTCTCTCTCTCTCTCTCTCTCTCTCTCTCTCTCTCTCTCTCTCTCTCTCTCTCTCTCTCTCTCACACAACAAGCAGTAACATATCTCCCAGCAGTTCTTAACCACACTGCTACACAATAACAAATGAACACCACCTTCTTTAATCTGATATTGCCTCCGTCGACAAGAAGCCACTGGAGGGAAGCTCTTGTTTACATAATACTCTCAGGAGATGTTGGGGGGAAATACTTCACTTCTTCAACACTAACGAGGTCGGGGTTTAGTGTGGAGGGGTTTAACGTTTTTTTTTTATTATTAATATTAAACTTTAAAGGTTTATTTAATCTGGAGTTTTTTAAAGTTTGAGGTTGGATTGGGTTAGGTTAGGTTAGGTTGTGTTAGTGTTAGGTTAGGGTCATCATCATCATCATTTTCATCATCATCATTTCCATCATCATCATCATCATTTCCATCATCATCATCATCACGTTACCCAGAGACAGGAATGGACAGGAATTTAGATATTTTCTATTGAACTAAGACTCATCTATCATGCGCTGGCTGGAAAACACGTGATTTTAGTGATTATGAGACCTTGCCGAGCGATCTATCATGCTGACACTGGTGATGGTGGTAGTAGTGGTGGTAGTGGTGGTAGTGGTGATGGTAGTGGTGATAGTAGTAGTAGTCGTAGTGGTGTTTGAAAGGAATTGTGGTGGTAGTGGTAGTAATAGTGGTGATGGTAAGGAATTGTGGTAGTGGTGGTAGAGGGAAGGAACTGTGGTGGTAGTAGTTGTGGTTGTAAGGAATTGTGGTAGTAATGGTAGTGGTGGTAGGGAATTGTGGTAGTAGTAGTAAGGGAATTGTGGTAGTAGTGGTAGTTACTGTCGACAACTCTATCAACTACATAGCCGATAGACATAACTGTCATTCTTTTGTTACCGACCGAACAATAGTGAGAAAATAGAGATAGCTTTAATATTTAACTCCCTCAATACTGTGTGCCAATAGAGACGCGGCACATGGTCTAAAGGCGGTAGAGTTTAACTGCGGTAGTGTGGTCGCAGTATCCGCCTGAACTGACCTGATGTAATGTGTTTTTGATGTCTGAGGGAGATTTGTCGTGTTCATCAGAATTTTTTGATCGATTTGGTTCATATGTTTTTTGTTCTATTTTTGTAAGTTTTTAACACACACACACACACACACACACACACACACACACACATACACACTCACTCACTCACTCTCTCTCTCTCTCTCTTTGTCCACGCCGGTCTTTGTCACTCTGCCGCTGTCTCTACTTTAGTCTTTCTTTCTTTCTGTCTCTCTCACACACTCTCTTTCTCTCCCTGGACTCCGAGCTTCGCGTGTTGAAGGTGCTGAGTCTATAACATTATCTGATTTAACATTACTCTTACAATAAGGTAGTGCAGGTGGGACGATGTTGTCGATAACTACCCGAACTACTGCTGGGTTATGTGGGGCTGTAGTCACCAGCCTGTGATCCCATGAGTGTCTTTCGAATGTCTTATTTGTCTATAAAGGTCTACATTTGTCGACATGTCTCTAAATATGTCTAGCTATATCTTTATCTGTATTCACGTGTCGATTCTTGTCATTATTTGTCAGTATTTGTCTATTTTTATCGATATATATATCTTTGTGTATGTCTTTTTGTGTCTTAATGTGTCTATATGTGTCTAAGTGTGTCTATATGACTCTATATATGTCTTCATGTATTTAAATGTGTCTGTATTTGTCTAAATGTATCAATATATGTAACTATGTCCATATATATGTCTAAATGTGTCTATGTGCATCTCTGTGTCTATATGTGCTTAAATGTGTCTATATATGTCTGTTTGTGTCTATATACTTACAAAAACAGAGCAGTAGGCAGCCATGTGTGTGTGTGTTGTGTTGTGGACGTAGATGGAGCCAAAGGAGGGGGGGGGGGGAGATGGTCAGGATTTGCTTAAGTGGTGATTCATTTAACTTTTTCGTCGTCTGAGTTTGGGGGAAGGTTGTGTGTGTGTGTGTGTGTGCGCGCGTGTGTGTGCGTGTGTGAAATGGAGAGAGAGAGAGAGAGAGAGAGAGAGAGAGAGAGAGAGAGAGAGAGATGACGCTATCTATATAACTGCCCATCACCAAATATTACCATCGACTCCCCCAAAGAATGGTGATGGGGAGGTGGTGAGGGTGATTGGATAGTGATGGGGTAGTGATAGGGTGGTGATGAGGTGGCGATGGGATGGTGATGGGGTGGCGATGGGATGGTGATGGGGTGGTGATGGGCTGGGGAGGAGTGATCTGTGACATGAGCTTTACAAGGTGAAGGGAAGGGGAGAGGAGAAGAAAACGAAAGGGAGGAAAGGAGAGAGGAGAACAGGAGAAAGGAATAGAATGGAAAGAGGAGGGGAAGAACATGGAAGAGGAGGAAGAGCTGAAGGAAGAGAATGGAGAGAGGAAGGGGAGAAAAATATGGATTAGGAGGAATAGAGGAGGAAAAGCTAAAGGAAGAGAATGGAGAAAGGATGAGGAGGAGAGGAAGAATATCTATAGAGGAGGAATAAAGGAGGAAGAACCGAAGGAATAAAATGGAGAGTGGAAGAAGAGGAGGAGGAATAGGAGGGGAGCAAGACTAAGGAAGAGGTTGGTAGGCACGTCCAGACCTGCCACCACACACACTCGTAAGGCATCAAGCGAGTAGCGACGTGGAAACATACTGATGAGATTTTGTGTTTCTTGAGTGATGGTTTTTGTTGTTGTTGTCACTCTCGCCAGGGGGTGTGGAGTGACGGGGATAGTAGGGTGTGGAGTGACGGTGTGTGTGTTGAGTGACGGGGCTAGTAGGGTGTGGAGTGATGTGGAGTGACAGTGGGGAGTGAAGGGGTTAGTAGGGTGTGGAGTGACCGGGCTAGTAGGGTGTGGAGTGACAGTGTGGAGTAACAGTGTGATGTGACGCGACTGGCCAACTACACTATTGAACATAAACACACAGACTCGACCCTTTAATCACTTTGTTTACACACCTCTCAGACACTCCATGGTAACTACAAAGATACTCCCCACTCCAAACACTTCTCTCCCCTCTCACTTCCCTCTCTCACACTCTCTCCCCACTCGGAATGTTACGCGTAAACGAGATGGGAAGGAATTGCGTCTGGTTTGGAGAGTCGTGCGTCGTCGTACAGTCAAATATGAGATAGCTTTCGCTTCTCGGGATTATCGTCTCCAACAATGAAGGTTTATTTGCTGGGGTACACACACACACACACACACACACACACACATTGGGGGTTAAGATCAGTAGTATTATCATGTCGATGTGAAGGAAAAGAAAAAAGGAAAGAAAGAAAGAAGGAAGGAAGGAAGAAAGAAGGAAGGAAGGAATTATTTAGTAATATGGTCACGTCTGCCTAGTAACGACCACCTCCAGCTGGTCGCCACTTTTCCTGCCGTCCGTTGGGTGATTGTTCAGTGTGTGTGTGTGTTAGTGATAGTAAAAAGTTCTATAATGATTAAGTCTTATTGAACTTTTTGTGTATCTGAGTGGAAGTGAAGCTGGCGGTGGGTGTTGGCGGTGGTGATGGTGATGATGGTGGTGTTGATGGTGGTCATGGTGGTAGTGATAGTGTTGATGTAGGTTATATTGGTGGTGTGAATGATGGTGGTGGTGATGGTCATGGTGGTAGTGATAGTGTTGATGTAGGTTATATTAGTGGTGGTGATGATGGTAGCAGTGGTGATGGTCATGGTGGTAGTGATGTTGAGGACTGCAGTGATAGTGAAGATGGTGATGACGGCAGTGATGATGATGGTAGTAATGGTGGTCAGTAGTAACACAAGATTGGTCAGGTAAATGTCATTAGCGTCACTCTCTCTCTCTCTCTCTCTCTCTCTCTCTCTCTCTCTCTCTCTCTCTCTCTCTCTCTCTCTCTCTCTCTCTCTCTCTCTCTCTCACCACGTGGTACAACAGTCTCTTATAATCCTTCTGTTATCTCTTGAAACTTTTCTACTTAATCCCGTCTAACGAGGTCACTCTTGTAGTAGATTTTTACGATAACATAATTTTCTTTCCCTCCCTCCCTCCCTGTCCTGTCTCTCTCTCTTTATCTTTCTTTATTTCTATCTCTCTTTATCTCGCTTTTCCTTCTTTGTCAGTCTTAATCATGAATGTGTATATGTGTGTGATTGCGTGTGTGTATAAATATGTGTATGTGTATAAATATGTGTATGTGTATTCTCGTATCGCAAACGAGTGGATGCGGGTTTGATCCCCAGGCATGACATAAGAACAAAAGAACATAAGGAGTATGCAATAGTCCTGTTGGCTTGTGCATGGCAGCTCCAGTCTATCCAGCCTCGTTTTAAAACTTTCCAGCGTTCCAGCACTTACTACAAAGTTGCTAAGCTTGTTCCACTCGTCCATCACCCTGTTTGTGAACCAGTTCCTTCCTATCTCCCTCCTAAACCTAAACTTATCCAACTTAAATCTGTTGCTCTGAGTCCTATCCTGCTCGGATATTATAAGAAATGTATCTATATCTCCTTTTTTGATTCCTTTCACTCACTTAAATACTTCTCTCACATCTCCCCGCACTCTTCGTCTTTCTAGGGAATGCAAGTTTAGTTTATTTAACCTATCTTGATATGGAAGGTTTCTAAGTCCCGGAATAATTTTCGTCATTCTTCGCTGCACCGACTCCAGTGAATTGATATCCATTCTATAATAAGGGCACCAGAACTGAACCGCATAATCAAGGTGCGGCCTGACTAGCGCAAGATATAGTTACAATATGACCTCCGCACTCTTATTACTTACACTTCTAAATATAAAACGTAATACTCTGTTTGTCTTATTTCGAACATTAACACACTGTTTTCTAGGCCGTAGGTCCGAGCTTACAAGTACCCCTAAGTCTCTTTCACAGTTCGACTTCTCTAGGTTGATGTTGTTAAGGCTGTATACATTGACAGCATTTGTTCTTCCATTAAGTACGCTGCACATGCTGGTGTAGAATTTCATTTGCCATTTTTCTGACCACTGCAGTTTATTTAAATCCTCCTGTAGTGCATTTGCATCCTGCCCTGAATGAATCTGCAGCCCTATTTTGGTGTCATCCGCAAACTTGCTTATGTCACTGCTGATCCCAGTATCTAAATCGTTTATGTAGATTATGAACAAGAGTGGGCCTAGTACTGACCCCTGGGGAACCCCACTGGTTACACGGCCCCACTCAGATTTAACACCATCTACGCTGACCCTCTGTGTTCTATCGGTGAGCCTTGATTTCATCCAATCTAAAACTAGTTTTTTTACACCATTTACCTCTGTCTACCCAAGAGTAATTGTTTGGTCTTGATGTTAATCAATTTGTGGATCATGTTTCAGGGTAATGGTTAGCCAGTGCAGTTAGCGAGTTGTTCGGGCTTCTTGATTTGCTCCTTAACACTTGATCATGCAGCTCGTTAACTCAGGGTGTAGTTGTTGTTTTTGTCGACAGCTTCTACACCTTAAACACTGGGTCATGCAGCTCGTTAACTCAGGGTGTGGTTGTTGTATTGTCGACAGCTTCTACACCTTTAACAAATTCACGCCTTGGGACTGGTCAGCCTCGAATGCAAGCAGCTATTACGGAACACGTGTAGGGGAGGAGAGAAGGGGGGGGTAGGGTAGGGGAAGGAGGTAGGGGGCAGTGAGGGGAGGAGACGATAAGTGGGAGAGGAAGTGCGGGTAGGGTACAGGGAGGGAGTAGGGAGAGGGGGTTAAGGGGCAGAAGGGGGTCAAGAGGGGGAGATAAGGGGCTGGGAAGGGGGTAGGAGACAGAGTTGGGGTAGGGTAGGAGAGGAGGTAGGAGACAATGAGGGGTAGTAAGAGGGGAGGCTAGGAGGGAGGGAGTGGGAGATAGAGGGCAGTGAAGGGGTAGGGGATAGGAGACAGGAAAGGGGGGTAGGGTAGGGGGCAGGGGGAGTCTAGGTATGGGATTAGTTTGGATGTATTAATCTCGTGGTGACAAATTAGGTCATCTTTCCTGTCTCTCGATAATTTATCTCTCCCTGACCAAAAATATGTCTCTCACTTCTCCGGCATGATAATATCTCACCCCAGATTACTCTCTCTCTCTCTCTCAGTATCTCAAACACGCCCAGATTGCCTTTCTTTCCCATACAACTTTCTCTTCCACTCACCAGCTAAACTTTTCCCCGAGAGAAAGTGAGAAGTGGAGGGCAATAACTTTAATTACATGCAAATTTAAGACTGAGACAACTCCTTAAGTAGGCTTTAGGAAGAACTCTTAATTGCAGTGACCTGTTTCTTGTGTGTGTGTGTGTGTGTGTGTGTGTGTGTGTGTGTGTGTGTGACAGACAGACAGACAGACAGACAGACAACAAAAATAAATCACAGGAAAGCATCAATGAAAAACTAAATACGAAAAATAACTAAATGAATAGATAATAATAAATAAAGATTGATAAAAAGCAAAATAAATAACAGGAATAGAAAAGTTAATAAACTAGAAGTACACAACACAGACAGACTCTCGCCTTAAAAGATCAAAAATATACACCAGAACGTAGAAAAAAAAATGGGGGTATTTTTCTCTTTGCTGACACAAGTTCATGAATATGTATATATCTGTAGTGTTGTTAAGCCGCTTGTGTGTGTGTTGAGAGAGAGAGAGAGAGAGAGAGAGAGAGAGAGAGAGAGAGAGAGAGAGAGAGAGAGACAGTTTACTAAGAATAAGAACCAAAAGCTTAAAATACACAATGAACGTAAATGACATCAATAACAAAGGGTGACATTGGGGGAGCAGGGCGTTGGATCATTTAACAAAAGCTACAGTACAAGAGACAGGAGGAAACAAGGGGAAAAAAACATAACATTAACTAGGGTCTGATAGTTACCACAGTGGTTGAACGGGGAGTAGTGGTGTAGCTGTGATGTAACTATGGTGTGGCGTCCAGATGGCTGGTTGGTCTCAAATTGGTAGTTAGATATTGATATTGAAACAGTTTATTTAGCTAGAAAAATACAGATACAGAACGGATAATAATAACAATATTGACATGGCTGAGCCAGTGAGAGCCTGAAAGATCTGATGATGATGATGAGATCGGTAAGAGGTTCACTTTAGTCCAGGGATTCATTATTTCGTCTCACTGTAAACAAAGGGTGTGGTGGTGGTCATGTGGTGTTGGTAGTGACTGAAATTCATGTTGTTGTAGGACGTGTGGTGTATAGTGTGAAGGCCGTGACCCTCAGCTGTACTTGATGTGCGTGTGTCTTGTGGCGTTATCGATCTCAGTTCCAAAGAGCATCGAGTCCCATGTAGTTGCTGTCGCCCTTAAATGGTTTGGTGAGAGTTCGCTCAAACGAGGCGTGGAGAGGGCCGATGTCATCCTCCTCCCCTCTCCTCTCCCCGACCCATATCTATCACGGCATACTATTCTATAATGTTGTCCTTTCTTCATGTTGATATTGTCACTTGTATATCAGTGGAGAAATAATCATCATTCCTTGCCCTGGTTTCTTGTTGGGAGTTTGTTTATATATCCCGACGGAGAGGAGCTTAGGGGGCGAGGAAGGTGGGGAAGGATCTAGGCAGCTATCGAGGAGAACGCCATTGAGACGTCCCCACGCCTTGTTGGCCGGATCGTGTGTGTGTGTGTGTGTGTAGACCGCAAGAGAGGCTCACAAATGGAAGGGTGACCCCCCCCCCCCCCCTTAACACCTCATCATAGGTCGTCCTCGCGGGAAATATGTTGAAACAGCTTGACTCTCGCCCACGTCTCTCTGTGCTACATTACCTCACATACAACATTTTTACCCTCGTTTATTTCAGTTTAGTCATAGCAGCCGCCTCTCTTGACGTGACTAATGGATGTTGTTTTCTTATTTTTAGCAAGAGGTGTGAGGGATATTCTATTTTAGTGTGGCTTAGCGGAGTCATGGGTACAAAGGGTCTATTTTCGAAATTTTTTTAATTTTCCAGATATTTATTACACGGCTTAGTTGATCAAGATGTCTGTCATAGCTGTGTTAGTGCCGCAATGACCATACATCCGGCAGTGTATATAAAGAGAGAATTATATAGGAAAAAACAACTCCCTCACGAGGTAAAACCTTTGTCAGTAGGTCAGTCGGAAAAGGCGGGTATGGAGCTACATGACGTATCCGGGGGGATTTATAACCCCCCCCCCCCCCACACACACACACACATCTGCTCTTCACTCTCACTCCCCTCTCTACTCTTTCGCCCACTCACTCTCCTCTCCCACACCCTCAGGTAAGAAAACTCCCAGCAGGTGTGTTTACAGGTCCCCAGGTACCTACTACCATCGTACCTGGTGACTTGTCCTTCCCTCCCTCCCTCACTCCCTACCTACTTGCCTCCCTCCCTCCCTCCCTCCTCTCATCCTAGTCTATTTTCCTTCCTTTCATCCCTCCTTCTCCCTCATTCCCTCCCCTCTACTTATCACCCTCCCTCTACCTACCCCTTCATCCCTTTCTCACTCTCTCCCCTTGATAATTACTGTTATTGCTTATATCTTATTATTTTTACGTTTATTTTCATCTTTCTTAATGTGTATATACCACCTACTTTATTATTGTTTATATATATATATAGTGCTCCTTTACTAACGTTTATTACCCTATTTTATAATCGTATACATATATATCCCCTCTGTCGTTAATGTATATACCAATTTATATACGTATATACACCCTCTCCTTTTCTTCTATCCCTCCAGCTAGCTTTATTACCTCCATATATCGCCTTTCCCCTCTCCTATATTTTTCACCTTGCCTCTCTCTCATATATCCTCGTCACTCCTCTACCTCCTCCCTCCTCCCTTCCTTCCTTCCCCTCACTCAGTAATTTGATTAGATAAACCAGGTGAGTTTTTTTTCCCCTCGTCTGGTGGGTTATGTCTTAGTGCCCCCTCTCCCCTGCCCTCCCCTCCCCTCTCCCCTGCCCTCCCCTCCCCTCTCCCCGAAAATGCTGGTGGTTGCTTTCTCTCTCTTCCCCCTTTCTCTGTCTGTCTGTCTCTCTCTTTTTCTATATCTGTCTCTGTTTCTATTTCTGTCTGTCTGTCCATAAATCACAATAACATAACCTAACTAAAACTATAACCTAAACGTGTTCTAAGACTCGCTAGGTCATGTATGTTTATAACCTAATATGAAACATCTCCAGAAGTTTATTAATACAAGTTTATAATACAGTGTTGTCAACTCATTTTATTACACGGGATATAAAGTTTTTTCTTTACATCAGTTGTTCTTAAAAATAAATAAAAATATAATAAAATAATAAAACTTAAAAATAAAAAAAGATATGAAAATTAGGAGGAATTATTGAGATGGGGTTTTATTATTCAAGATGTTAATTATTTTAGATTAGTTTTATACAGAAGTTGATGGTATTTTGTTGTTAATTCTATAATACATTATATATACACAGACACACACACACGTACATATACATATACATGCACCTACATACACACACATATACATGCACATACACACTCACACACACACACACACACACACACACACACACTCACACACACACACACACTCACACACACACACACACACACACACACACACACACACGTATAGACTGTAGTTAACAAGAGACGATGATCATTAAAGTTAGTCTCACGAGAGGTAATTCATCAGGTAGGAAAGGTGGGTCACTAATTACTGTCATTAATCAGCCTCTCTACGGGAGAATTTATACCTTACCTTACTTCACTTCACTTAACTTCACTTCACTTCACTTCACCTCATCTCATAATCTCTATTAACCTCACCTCACCTCATCTTACCACACCTAAATGTCTCTCCATCACCTCACTTCACCTCACTTTCTCCCTCATCCTCCCTTCACCTCACCTTACATCACCCCACTTCACTGTATCCTAACTCACTCTCAATTTCACTTCATCTCACACTCTCCCTCACCTCACTTCACCTCACATTCTCCCTCAACCGCACCGAATTCTACCTCACCTCACTTCACATGCACCTCACCTCACTTGCACCTCACCTCACTTGCACCTCACCTCACCTCACTTGCACCTCACCTCACTTGCACCTCACCTCACTTGCACCTCACCTCACATGCACCTCACCTCACCTCACATGCACCTCACCTCACCTCAAATGCACCCCACATGCACCTCACCTCACCACCTCACCTTACCCTAATATTAAATACAGAATATTCAGGTACGGTTCCAAGTATTAGTTCAACTCTTTTTTATTCAGCCGCCGACACGTTACCTTGACTGTCGTGTGTGTGTCGGTCGGTCGGTCGGTTTACACGATGGTCCCCGAAATCTTGGCGTCCGTGTGCCAGAGTCTGTACCTCACCCGGGGCGACCTGGCACTGTGCCACCTCTGACACACACACACACATACATACATACATACATACATACATACGTGCATACATACATACATACATACATACATAGTGCTCTGGTTACTTGAGAGATGGGGTAGGTTAGGTTATGAATGGTATTAGTTTTAGGTTAGGTTTAAGGTAGATTAGTTTTAGGTTTTGGTTAAGTATAAGATATGTTTGTTTGGCATTAGGTTAGGTCGGTTTTGGGTTTAAGTTAGGTTAACTTTAGGGATGATTGACTTAAGTTTAGGGACCACCATCACCTCCAGACTACCTCCTCCTCCTCCTTCTCCTCCCTCATTCCAACCACTCCAACACCATCACCTCCAGACTACCTCCTCCTCTTCCTTCTCCTCCCTCATTCCAACCACTCCAACACCATCACCTCCAGACTAGCTCCTTCTCCTCCCTCATTCCAACCACTCCAACACCATCACCTCCAGACTACCTCCTCCTCCTTCTCCTCCCTCATTCCAACCACTCCAACACCATCACCACCCCCCCCCCCCAATACCAACTTTACCATAAAAATATCAGAAATATTACATCTCTCAAATTTTACTTTGGCGAAAAGATTCAGCAAAAGTTGGCAAGTGTCGAGACAGATTTATGGACTCTGGTTCTCCATTTTCCAATACTTTCATGTTTAAAATTTTTCCTCATGTATATAATTTATCGGAGGACATTATACGGGTGTGTGTGTGTGTGTGTGTGTGTAGTGTGTGAGTACTTCGTTGCTGTACCCTGGAACTTGTAATTACTTTAAAAAGTTAAGTCAGAATATTGGCGAAGATTCAGGAGTTGTGGGAGGGTGGGTGACGGTCTAGCTGCCTCACTCACTCACTCACTCACTGGCTAAGAGAATTACTGACCGACTCACTGCCTGACTTTCTGTGTGTGTGTGTGTGTGTGTGTGCACTTCAACAGATATACTGTATGTATGTATATGTGTGTGTGTGTTGCAGAAAAGTGCATCATAAACACAATGACCTTTTATGTGTCATGTTTTTCCACTTAATGACACACTCACTAATTAACGCAGGTAAAATCTCAACACCTGGTGAGAAGAGACCTAAAATACCTGACACAATAGTTTCAGTTAAACATCCATTATATTTGGTGGTCAAAAAGTCCCTTTGCACCTGATGTAATTAAGAATTTACAGACAGGTAACAGACACCGTGAGATTACCTGTCTGTTTTAGCTGTGATTGTTGGATCTTGTCTGTTGTATAAGATATAATGGTGAATTATAACATATGGAAATTATATTATTTTGTGTGTGTGTGAATCTATACAATAATTTATGTTATTGGTTAAATATTTAGTTAAATGTTAGTGTTGAGTTTTGTCCACACACACACACACACACACACACACACACACACACACACAGTCATGGTGGAAATATAAGAAAAAGATGATTTGGGAATATTTCTGATGACTGACACGAGGAAGTTTTACCCGGTGACTAAGTGGCTTTCTGTAACTTCTCCTCTGAGTCGTTAAAAACCAAGTTATCGCCTGATAGAGGACACGTGTGGTGAGGAAGAAGAGGAGGAATATGAGGAGAAGGATAGGTAGGGAAAGATAAGGTGGTGGCAGCAAGGTGGGGGTGGGTCTGGAGGAGGAGGAGGAAGGTGGGTAGGGGGAAATAAGGTGGTGGTAGCAAGGTGGGGGTGGGTCTGGGGGAGGAGGAGGAAGGTGGGTAGGGGGAAATATGGTGGTGGTAGCAAGGTGGGGGTGGGTCTGGAGGAGGTTGGGGAGAAGGAAGTGGAGGAGGCTATAAGGGGAAGAATTAGTAGTAGTAGTACAATACCACGAGCCTAACCTAATCTAATCTAACCTAACCTAATCTAACATAACCTAATCTAATCTAACCTAACCTAACGTGCATCATATAAAGGTTTAATGTCCCTTTTTTACGCAGCCTTTGAGAATTACGCTCCAGGATCATTAAATAAACACGACGGGGGAGGGAAAAGCCGCACACCTTGGGGAACACGGCAACTTGGAGACTGATGCTACGGCTGACTGAGTGTTTCCGGGTCTTGTCGTCTGGGAGTTGAAGTTTTATGGTGGGTTACGATGGGATGACTTATGGGTCGTGTTGTGGTGATGAGGGAGTGGATGGGTGGGGTGTGTGTGGGGGGGTGGGCGTGAAGGTGTGTGTGTGGAGGGGGGGAGGTGGGCGTGGAGATGTGTTTGTGTGTGTGGGAGGGGGTGGGCGTGGAGGTGTGTGGGGGGTGGGCGTGAAGGTGTGTGTGTGTGTGTTGGGGGGGGGGTGGGCGAGGAGGTGTGTGTGTGTGTGTGAGTGTGTGTGTGTGTGTGTGTGTGAGTGTGTGTGTGTGTGTGTGTGTGGTGGGGGCGTGGTGGTGTGTGTGTGTGTGTGTGGTGGGGGGGGCGTGGTGGACTGGTGGTGTGTGTGTGTGTGTGTGTGTGAGTGTGTGTGGTGGGGGGGGGGCGTGGAGGTGTGTGTGTGGTGGGTGGGGCGTGGAGGTGTGCGTGTGTGTGTGAGAGTGTGTGTGTGAGAGTGTGTGCGTGTGTGTGTGTGAGTGTGTGTGTGTGTGTGTGTGGTGGGGGGGCGTGGAGGTGTGTGTGTGTGTGTGTGTGTGTGTGTGTGTGGTGGGGCGTGGAGGTGTGTGTGTGTGTGTGGTGGGGGGGCGTGGAGGTGTGTGTGTGTGTGTGGTGGGGGGGCGTGGAGGTGTGTGTGTGTGTGTGTGTGTGTGTGTGTGTGTGTGTGTGTGCACGTGCACCTACACCACCTTTAAGTTTAATTTCTTTGTCACACTTTAGTTACACCTCCCCAGCTTTCTCAACACGTCCCCACCCTCACCACCACACCTCCCTACTCTCACCACCACCGCACCACCCTCACCACCACACCTCCCTACTCTCACCACCACCGCACCACCCTCACCACCACACCTTCCTACTCTCACCACCACCGCACCACCCTCACCACCACACCTCCCTACTCTCACCACCACCGCACCACCCTCACCACCACACCTCCCTACTCTCACCACCACCCTCACCACCACACCTCCCTACTCTCACCACCACCGCACCACCCTCACCACCACACCTCCCTACTCTCACCACCACCGCACCACCCTCACCACCACAACCCCCTACTTTCACCACCACCACAACCCCCTACTTTCACCACCACCACCACCACCGCACCACCCTCACCACCATCACCACACTTCCCTACCCACACCACACCTCCATTCCCTCACCGCTACCATCACCACACTTCCATACCCTCACAATCACCACAATTCCCTACCCACACCACACCTCCCTACCCACATCACACCTCCCTACCCTCACCACCCTCACCACCACCATCACCACACCTCCCCACCTAACAAAATATCACCCCACAACACAAGAGTAATGAAGGACGGGTGGCCCACCTCCAAGTCTCACGTCAAAACAACACATAACTCCCGCTCACAACGACGAGAAATTAAGACCCTGAATTTAGGTTTTGTGTGTATATTTTCCCTTTGTTTTTCCTCTCTGCATTTTCAGTCCCGTTCGGTAGGGAATTCTCGGCCTTGTAGTAACGGGAATAGCGTCTTGTTAACATGGGGTGTGTCGTGTGTACCTCGGCAGCCGGTGGAATATTATATAAAGGTGTGATTATACGGAGGTGGTAGTCGTGGGAGGAGGAGAGCTTGTGGGTGTTTAGCGAGCGAGGTGTTGTGAGTTCTGGCTCGGAGGGAGACACGGGTGGGGGGGGGGGGGGCGGTGATACACACACACACAGTATAAAAACGTATATAATATCATTAGTTGTTTTGCTATTTACGTGTCTGAAACTTACTGTGTGTGTGCTTAGGAATGTGTGTATGTATGTGTATGTATACGTCTGTCTGTCTGTCTCTCTATGTGTCTGTATGTTCCTTAAGCTCTATTTTCTCAGTTTATAAGACAGACAGTTAAGATTTGGTTGAGTAGTGCGGGTGGCCCAGGGGATGGCCGCCCACTATCTCCCGTCCCTCCACTCAGGCGACCACTGGGTGACTCAGCTGGTGGTACTCTCTATAACAAGTTAACGTGGATATATTAATGTTTACAGCTGCGCCATTATGTAAAACATGTCATCGTAAAGAGAGTAGATTATACTTCTTCATTTTTTTTATTGTCTCGATTCTTTTTTTTTTTATTATTATTCGTCTCAATTTGTTTTTATCTTTTTGGATTATGTGCCTCGATTTTTTTTATTATGTATCTCGGTTTTTTTTTTATTAACTTCTTGTGTTTATACTCCTCAATATATACACGAGGATGGAGAGACATAGTAATTTCCACCTGTCTGTTCAATTTGTTTGTTCGTCCGTCCGTACGTCTGTTACACTTAAGTTTGTCGGGAAGAATTCGAAAACAAAATAAAAGTTCAATCCAGAGGAATAAAATTTTGTCGACTCTTTTTTTTTTCTTGCTTAGATAAGATGATTAAATTTTCATGTTGTTGACACAGCAGAGAGGAAAACTGTCAGAGTATGGCAAAGTAAATACCTTAATCTACACTAACCTCACCCAACCTGCTGTGACCTTCCCTGACCTAACCTGCTGTGACCTTCCCTGACCTAACCTAACCTAACCTAACCTTCTGTAACCTTACCTGACCTAACCTACCGTGACCTTACCCGACCTAACCTGCTGTGACCTTACCTCACCCAACCTGCTGTGACCTTCCCTGACCTAACCTAACCTTCTGTAACCTTACCTGACCTAACCTGCTGTGACCTTACCCGACCTAACCTGCTGTGACCTTCCCTGACCTAACCTGCTGTGACCTTACCTAACCTAACCTTCTGTAACCTTACCTGACCTAACCTACCGTGACCTTACCCGACCTAACCTGCTGTGACCTTACCTCACCCAACCTGCTGTGACCTTCCCTGACCTAACCTAACCTTCTGTAACCTTACCTGACCTAACCTGCTGTGACCTTACCCGACCTAACCTTCTGTAACCTTACCTGACCTAACCTGCTGTGACCTTACCTCACCCAACCTGCTGTGACCTTCCCTGACCTAACCTAACCTGCTGTGACCTTACCTGACCTAACCTGCTGTGACCTTACCCGACCTAACCTGCTGTAACCTTACCTGACCTAACCTGCTGTGACCTTACCCGACCTAACCTGCTGTAACCTTACCTGACCTAACCTGCTGTGACCTTCCCTGACCTAACCTAACCTTCTGTAACCTTACCTGACCTAACCTGCTGTGACCTTACCCGACCTAACCTGCTGTGACCTTACCTGACCTAACCTGCTGTGACCTTACCTGACCTAACCTGCTGTGACCTTACCCGACCTAACCTGCTGTGACCTTACCTGACCTAACCTTCTGTAACCTTACCTGACCTAACCTGCTGTGACCTTACCTGACCTAACCTGCTGTGACCTTACCTGACCTAACCTGCTGTGACCTTACATGACCTAACCTGCTGTGATCTTACCTGACCTAACTACTATGACCTTACTTAACCTAATCTACTCTTGCCTTACTTAACCTAACCTAACCTAACGTTAAGTAACCTAATCTAACTTAGTCTATTAAGCTAACCAAACCAAATCTAACCGAACCAAACCTAACCTAGCCTAACCTACTGTAACCTAACCTAACTGACTTTCTGATGGCCATTTTCCGTGGAGAGAAAAATAAATAGATAAAAATTGATACGAAAGAATTAAAGAAAAATAAGAAGAGGGAGAAAATGAATAAAGGGGAAACGATGATAAAATAGGAGAATTAACAGAAACTCGACAAAACTAAAAAGAAAACAGGAAATAGATGACAATTGATGAAAGGGGAGATGGAGTTAAAACCAAGACTAGAAACAAAGAAGAGAGAGAGAGAGAGAGAGAGAGAGAGAGAGAGAGAGAGAGAGATATTAATAAAGATGAAGATTTGAGGAGCTAAAGAGAGGTTAATAAAGATGGAGATGAGATGGAGGGTTAAAGGGAAGGAGGAAGAAGCAGGAGAAAGAGATTAGAAGGGGAAGAAAGACATAGGTGATAAAAATTTGCGAAGGAGGAAGAGGAAGAAGAAAAATAAAAAGAGAAAAATAGGAAGAGGTGGAAAACGAAGAGGAGAAAGGACAGTAATAAGATAAAATGATGAATGTATAGAAGGAAGAATCAGAAGACCATAGAGAGATGAGAAGAAAAATATGATAAAGAGATAGATGAAAAAACACGATAAAGATGGGAATACCACAAAATACACAATAAAGAAGGAAATAAGAGAAAAATAACGAAAGGGGAATAAGATAAAACAATAATATAAAAATAATAAAATAAAGATGATAATAAAAAAATAAAGATGGAAATAAGAAAAAAATTAATAGAAAGAAATAATAAGAAAACTGACAAAGATGGAAGAAGGGAGAGAACTTGATAACGGCGTAGAAGGGTGATAGGGGTCAAGGAAAGAGAGGCAGGCAGGCAGGTATCCCTCACCCCCGCTTACCCCCTCCCCTACTCCCCACCACCTCCCACTCCACCCCATCCCCCCACCAAACCCCCTATTCCACCCCATCGCCCCCACCCAACCCCTATTCCACCCTATTCCCCTCACCCCACCCACTATTCCACCCCATCCCCCCACCCAACCCATATTCCACCCTATCCCCACTCCCCCCACTCCAACCTTTACAGAGCTAAAGAGTAGGTGATAAAATATTCAAAAGGGCGTCCCTCTCACACACTGCTCTATGCCCACTGCTGGAATTCCTTTGGGATGCCTTTTGATGCTCTGGACGCTGGTGAGAGCAGGGGAGAGGTCAGGGGGGGGGGTGAGAGTAGGGGAGGGGGAAAAGTAGGGGAGGGGGCAGAGTAGGGGAGGGGTGAGGAGTAGGGTAGTGGTGAGGAGTAGGGGAGGAAGGAGAGTAGGGGAGGATGGAGAGAAAAGGAATTGAGAGTAGAGGTGAGGTGAGGTGAGGTGAGGTAGGGTAAGGTGAGGTGAGGTGAGGTGAGGTAGGGTAAGGTGAGGTGAGGTGAGGTAGGGTAAGGTGAGGTGAAAGTGAAAAGGGTGAGTGTATGGGAGAGGTGAAAGTTCCATCATTCCAACCATTCCAATCATTCCTATTTACATTCTACCATTCCTATCATTTCCATTTCCTGTACCACTATTCCCACATACAATTCCCGGTCATTAAACTGAAATATGATGATGAGGGAATTTTTTTTGTAGGAAGAATTAACCGTATGTAAAACTACCCCTCTTTGTTTTTGTCTCTGTCTGTCTGTTTGTGTGTGTGTGTATGTGTATGTGTGTGTCTGTCTCTATATCTCCCTCTCTCTCGGAAATGTACACACACACACACACACACACACACACCAATTAGACACGTTCAAACACATCCATTTACCAGGAAAAAAAGAGAACGTGTTTAAATTCGCCGAATTTTAAAAATTCTCGTAAATGATATGAAATCTTCGTAATACGGAAATTCGCTCCCCCCTCTCCCCCCCCTCCCCCCTCCCACCCCCCCCCCCAAAAAAAAATATATAGAAAATCGGGTAAAATTAAAATCCGCATAAGTTTGAAATCCGCGTAACCCAACCCAACCCAACCCAACCCAGCCCAGCCCAACCCAACCCAACCCAACCCAGCCCAGCCCAGCCCAGCCCAACCCAACCCAACCCAACCCAGCCCAACCCAACCACCTAACCTAACATTAACCTGTTATTTCTGAATAAATGTTTGGAATGTGATAAACGCTTCATCCAATTAAATTTCTGCTTCAATGTTTCAATATAAATCTCGCCTCTTCTCTTGACGCACTTACAGGCGCGGGCGGAGCATAGCGAGCATATTGGCCTTTATTACCCAGGGAAAAACGCGCATTGGAGCATAAACGGTGTGTACTTGTGTATTATTAAACCAGGATATACCGTATATATCTGTATTAAAACTGGAGCATGAGTTGTGTATACCTGTGTATTATTAAACCAGGATATACCGTATATATCTGTATTAAAACTGGAGCATGAGTTGTGTATAACTGTGTATTATTAAACCAGGATATACCGTATATATCTGTATTAAAACAGTATGTGAGAGAGAGGATAACAGTGTATATCTATGTATTAAAACACCATGTATTAACGTATAAAAAACACCGGAATACAAACACCGTGTACCCCGGTTGTCAAATAAACACAGAACCTTGTTTTTCTCGCTAAACAAACACAGAGGACGAGACTCTATAGCGAGGAAAATATTACATTACCAGGAAAAAAAGTATATATCGAGGGAAAAAGTATGCATTATTTCCCTCCCATTATATTAAAAGAGTTTATAGGATATACATCAGGTAAGTATACATATGTAGCTTTAGTGGTTGGAAGGAGGCTAAAGTTTATAATATTAAGAAAAATATTAAGTTTATTTTTCCTCGTAATATTCCGGAGTATGTTGGAATATGTTGTGGTTTAATATGTAAAGTTATGCTTGTGAGTAAAGTAGTAATTGGCATAGCAGAGCGAGACAGATAATGATGATGTTAATAATAATAATAATAATAATAATAATCACTCTAGCTAGTGGTTTCGGTGGCCAACACAGAGAAAAAAACATTAATATCCTCAACTACTGCACAAAGGCCTCGCAGAAATTTAATATTCCTTGGTATTATGCAGCTGAGTCTTATTCCTGTGCCAGGCTTATAAAAGTCGGGCCAAAAGCCTTATTTTGGCCCGGCTGCAGCCTAGAGTTACGGCTGATAGAAGATGATAAGGAATTTTAAGGCCGATACGAGAGTTTAAGTTGAGTTTTTGTTTGGGATATTTAGAATTTTTTAGGGATTTAAATTTTTTGCAGATTATTCTAGTAATTTGTGTGGGTACTTATAGTTAGGTGGGCACCTTTAAAATTGTGGGTGCCTTGAGGTGCCTTGGGTACTTTAAATGTTTTGACATTTTAAATTTCATCTTCTTAAGTGAATTATCTGGACTTTGTGTTTAATTTCAAATTAAAAAGTTTTTCGAATATGATATTCACCACCACGCCTTCCTCCCTCACTATCTCTTCCCCACTCTCCCATCCACTACCCTCCCTCCCTCCCTCCCTCCCTCCCTCTCCTACCACGCCTCTCTTCCCCCTTCTCTACCCCCTTCCCCCACGTCTGTGTGTGTGTGTGTGTGTGTGTGTGTGTGTGTGTGTGTGTACTACATGAATAATGTATCCCAGCTGCCTACATCCACCCATTAAGTTAGGATGCAAATCACAAGTTATCACACAGCTGGTGTCCCATTATAAAATCAGGTAAATGCGATAGGTTTTGTTATTTCGACGCGGTTTATTAGCGAGGTCCACCCTAACCTAGCCTAACCTAACCTAACCTAACCTAACCTAACCTAACCTAACCTAGCCTAACCTTACCTAATCTAGCCTGACCTGACCTGACCTGTGATGTACTTAATTTTCGGGAATTTTGATTAAAGTTTTGGGAAGATATTTTATAATTTAAGGAAACATTTTATGGTTTTGGGGATTTTTAAAAAACTTTATGGAGATATTTTGAAGATCATAAAAACGTTCACTACAGAAAGAACCAAATCTATGAAAACGTTCGCTAACTTAATGAGAAATTCCATAAAAAAAAAAAAATTCGCTACGGGAAGGACCAAAATACATGAAAACATTGGCTAAGTGCAGGAGAGAAAAAAAAAATCATGAAAACGTTCGCTTCCAACTTTATGGGAAAAACAGAACACAAGGCCAGACCCAAAACTGATAGGCAGAATATTCATCAAAACAAAAGAATTCCTCTGTGTTGTTATGCTATACGATTTTGTTCATATTTTTCACTAGGGCCGAGAAGGATAGATATTGTTGAATTATTTGCTTTTGTTTTTGTTTGTTTTTCGCTTCGTTCGTGCCTACAAGGTCTCTCGCTTCACCGGGTTGTATGCGTCTGTGTAAATTCTCCCTGTTTACAAAATTTTACCTCGTTTGTAAATCAGTGTGTTTATAGAAATTACCTCGTTTGTAAATGTCTGTTTGTAATAGTTCACAAGTTTGTAAATCTCTGTGTTTACAATATTTACCACATTTGTAAATATCTGTGTCTACAATAGCTGCCTCGATTGTAAGTGTGTGCGTTTCTAAATGCTATGGTAAATGTACAGTAAATCTCGAAATCTGCCTATTTACAAAAGTTGCCTGTATGTCATTCTTATTTACTTAATTGGGTTAAATTAGGATAGAATAAGATTAGTAAAGTTTGGTTAGATTAGGGTGAACTAACAGATTAGGTTAGGTTAGGTTAGGTTAGGGTAAACTAACAGGTGACCCAGGTTTTTTTTTCATTTTATTTTAGCATGACCAGTTAGTCCTTGATCCAGTTTGTCCTTGAACCAGTTAGGTCTTGACCCAGTTAATCCTTGCCCCAGTTTGTCCTTACCCCAGTTAGTTCCTGATCGTTAGTCCTTGAGCCAGTTGGTCTTTGATCCAGTTAGTCCTTGACCCAGTTAATCCTTGACCCAGTTAGTCCTTGACCCAGTTAATCCTTGACCCAGTTAATCCTTGACCCAGTTAATCCTTGACCCAGTTAGTCCTTGACCCAGTTAATCCTTGACCCAGTTAGTCCTTGACCCAGTTAATCCTTGACCCAGTTAGCCGTGACTGTTTTATCAATGCTCCAGATATTTTTTTGGCGCTATCTCAATTTACAGGGGTAACCTAGTTCCACCCTTTCCCTTTCCCTCTCTCCCCTTCCTCCCTTCCCCTTCCTTCCCATCTCTCCCCCTCGACCCTCCTTCTCTTCCACCTTTCCCCTCTCTCACTCTACCTCCTCCCTCTCCATGCTACCCTTCCCCAACCACCCCTCCTCCCCCTCCCTCACTCTCCCCCTCCCTCTCCCTCTCCCCCCTCCCTACACGCCTGTGGTGGCATAAGTCCTCCCCTCCCCCTCCCTCCCCCCTCCCTACACTCCTGGGGTGGCATAAGTCCTCCCCTCCCCCTCCCTCACTCCCCTCCTCCCCCTCCCTCTCTCTCCCCCTCCTCCTCCCTATCCCCCCTCCCTATACGCCTGGGGTGGCATAAGTCCTCCCCTCCCCCTCCCTCACTCCCCTCCTCCCCCTCCCTCTCCCCCCTCCCTACACGCCTGGGGTGGCATAAATCCTCCCCTCCCCTCCCCCTCACCTTATAAAACATGGCTGTGACAGTTTTATGAGTGAGAATAATAGTTGTAGTTCTCGGTCTAGGTCTCGGGTAGGTTTTGGTCTCGGTCTCGGGTAGTAAGGTCTCGATTTCGGTCTTAGATAACAGGTCTCGGGTCTCGTGCAGCCGATCTCAAACACTACTTCATCGTCTCGCTTCTTATTTTTTTTTCTACTTCCATAAATCGAATTAATTCCGAAAAATTCCCATTTGGATATTTTATGCTTTTATTTATTTTTATTTATTTTTTGGACACGTAAAGTTGTCTGTGGAATTTGAATTTTTATATATAATAACTCAGAGAGGGGAACTGGGATAGAGAAAATGAATAAATGAAGGAATAAGCAACAAAAGAATTAGGAGTTTGAGAATTTTAGAGAGATAAAAAAATTATTTATTGGTATTTTTCTGTATTTTGAGTTAATTCCAGCGATGTAAATATTCAGTCAATTTACTTCCTTTTTTGGAATTAAAGTTCAGTAGAATTTAATTAAAACGGAATAGAGGAATAGAGAAATTTGATGAAGGATTATAAGCAATAAAAGAGACAGAAAGTAAAATAGAAAATTCTACTAATTAAAATAAAGTTATATTCCATAAATACGCAAAAGGTCGATTTTATTTCTTACTAAATATCAGCTGAAATAGAATAATTGAGGGAGAAAGAGAATAGGGAGAACTGATAAACGTGTAATAAGGGAGGGAAGAAGATGATAGATTCACCTAATTCGTTTTTGTTTTTTGAAATTGAGTTAAATCCTAAAGTACACAAGTATAATAGTGCCTGTTTTTTGGTGTGTGTGTGTGTGTGTGTGTGTGTGTGTGTGTGTGCGTGCGTGTGTGTGTGTGTGTGTTTTTGTGGGTGTTTATTTCTGTGTGTTTGTGTATGTATAGTATACTGTATGTATATATGTGTGAGTGTCTACATATGTGCTTGTGTACATATGTTTGAGTGTATATATGTATGTGTGTGCGTGTCTGTGTGTTCGTTTTGTGTACATATGTGTTTGTGTACGTATGTTTGTGTGTTTATGCGCTTCACCACGATATATTCCCGAAAACATTACCGAAATAACAAGCATTTAATGAGTAAATTTGTCAATGAAAAAAACACACAGATCCACACAGCAGTTTGTACAATATATTATCATTATTATTACTACTAAATATTTTGGTAACAAGTGTTGACCTTTTATGAAACTCGTAAGTAAACAAGAATAATTTGTGAGCTTAATATAATTTGTTAATAATGAGTAATTTAACTTTATCGTAAGTTAAAATAAGTTTGAAATAAAGTCTTGAAGATTTTTGGGTCTTGTTAAGGACAGATACACGAACGCTAGGATGAATATACACGGACACTAGGATATGGCCACACGTACATGGACGGACATATACAGAGACACGGACACACATACAGGGGCACATAAACACACACGCAAGGATAAACAAACACGGGCACACAGTCACGAATACACACAAACTTGGACACACACACAGACACACAAATATGACCCGTAAACACACACACAAAGAGACACAAAGGCGAATACACACACACACACACACACACACACACACACACACACACACACCTCAATAGGAACATCTAGACCAAATTTTTTCCCCTGGCGATATAATCCTGTAAGAAGAGATAGGAGAGGTAGTAAGGATTACCTGAATGAACAAATATATGAAGGAGCTTAAGAAAGAAGTGAAAGAAGATTAAATGAGACGCAACAAACATGAAAGGTTCCTGGGGTGGGGTGGAAAAGGGGAGGAGCCTTTGATGTGGGTGATATTGTGATTGAAGGAATGAAATGATAGAATTGATGGAAGAGGGAGGGATTTAAAGGGTCAGGGAATTATATTGTGATTGAAAAAATGAAATGATTGAATTGAAAGAGCCTCAAGACAAGGATGGTGACAGAGTTGTCATTTGGATGCCATACCAGTGTCATAGAAGTGTCATACAAGTGTTAGACAGGTATCATACAAGAGTTAGGTTACCCAGTTAGGTTAGGATAGGTTAGGTTAGTCAATTAGGGTACCCAGCTAGTTTAGGTAAGGTTAAGTTAGGTTAGGTTAGTCAGTTAGATTAGCCAGGTAGGTTAGGTTAGCCTGCTAAATACACCCTCACATCTTCACTCACGAGGGAACTCTGACGTCACCAATCTCAGGGCAGGACCCAACTGTCGACCTTCCATCAATTTCTCCTCTGACAGGAACCTCCCAGAAGACCCAGCTGGTTGAAAGGTGACAAAATCCTCGACCAGGTGATATGTCTTGGTCGACCAGGTGTGTCTTGGTCGACCATGTGTGTCTTGGTCGACCATGTGTGTCTTGGTCGACCATGTGTGTCTTGGTCGACCATGTGTGTCTTGGTCGACCAGGTGTGTTTTGGTCGACCAGGTGTGTCTTGGTCGACCATGTGTGTCTTGGTCGACCATGTGTGTCTTGGTCGACCATGTGTGTCTTGGTCGACCATTTGTGTCTTGGTCGACCATGTGTGTCTTGGTCGACCAGGTGTGTTTTGGTCGACCAGGTGTGTCTTGGTCGACCATGTGTGTCTTGGTCGACCATGTGTGTCTTGGTCGACCAGGTGTGTCTGGTCGACAGGTGTTTGGTCGACCAGGTGTGTCTTGGTCGACCATGTGTGTCTGGTCGACATGTGTGTCTTGGTCGACCAGGTGTGTCTTGGTCGACCAGGTGTCTGGTCGACATGTGTGTCTTGGTCGACCATGTGTGTCTTGGTCGACCAGGTGTGTCTTGGTCGACCAGGTGTGTCTTGGTCGACCAGGTGTGTTTGGTCGACCAGGTGTGTCTTGGTCGACCATGTGTGTCTTGGTCGACCATGTGTGTCTTGGTCGACCATGTGTGTCTTGGTCGACCAGGTGTGTTTTGGTCGACCAGGTGTGTCTTGGTCGACCATGTGTGTCTTGGTCGACCATGTGTGTCTTGGTCGACCATGTGTGTCTTGGTCGACCATGTGTGTCTTGGTCGACCAGGTGTGTCTTGGTCGACCAGGTGTGTCTTGGTCGACCATGTGTGTCTTGGTCGACCATGTGTGTCTTGGTCGACCAGGTGTGTCTTGGTCGACCATTTATGTCTTGGTCGACCAGGTGTGTCTTGGTCGACCAGGTGTGTCTTGGTCGACCATGTGTGTCTTGGTCGACCAGGTGTGTCTTGGTCGACCATGTGTGTCTTGGTCGACCATGTGTGTCTTGGTCGACCAGGTGTGTCTTGGTCGACCAGGTGTGTCTTGGTCGACCATGTGGTCTTGGTCGACCAGGTGTGTCTTGGTCGACCAGGTGTGTCTTGGTCGACCAGGTGTGTCTTGGTCGACCATGTGGTCTTGGTCGACCAGGTGTGTCTTGGTCGACCATGTGGTCTTGGTCGACCAGGTGTGTCTTGGTCGACCATGTGGTCTTGGTCGACCGTGTGTGTAGTGGCCTCCCGAAAGCTGGGAATGCTGTACTTCACTCTTAAGAAGTTGTTTCGAGTTTATAATGGATTCATTCGTCCTCACTTGGAGTACTGCTCTCTTATCTGGGGTGGCTCTTCTTCTGTCCAACTGGTAGATAGGGTAGATCAAAGGCATTTCGTCTTATTAACTCTCCTCCTTTAGTTGATGATCTTTCTTTCCTTTCTCTTCACCAAAATGTTGCTTCACTCTCTTTCTTTTACAGGTACTTTAACGGGCAATGTTCGGTGGATTTGGCATCCTGTGTACCGCCGGCAAGGCCGTTGGCTCGTAACGCACGTCTTGCCCGCGGTGCCCACCGTTTCTGTGTGGATGTCGGTCACACTAGAATAACCCGTTATACAGTAGTACACCCTTCTTTCCTCACACAGCTAAGCTGTGGAATGCTCTGTCTTCTTCTGTGTTTCCATACTCATACAATGTCTCACATTAAAAAGCTGGTTTTTCGGCATCTTCCTGGTGTAGATTAATATAACTTTTTTTTTTTTAATTTCTTGTTACTCCTATTTTTTCGCCCTCCAGACCCCGTTGTTGGTCGATGACCTGTGCCCAATTGTGCTATTCCCCGTAAAAAAAAAGTGATGTGACAGTCGACCAGGTGATGTGATGGTATATTCTGTTGCCTTGACCACTCCCCCCCCCTTTCTCTCTCTCTCTCTCTCTCTCTCTCTCTCTCTCTCTCTCTCTCTCTCTCTTTCTCTCTGTCACTCAATTTATTCCTACGTCCTCAATGCTCCCTCCTCCAGCTCCCACCCGCCAACATAGACACACTCCCCTCGTTTTCATCTTGTTCCCCTGACTCCCATCCCCCACCCTCTCACTACACACTCTCTCTCTCTCTCTCTCTCTCTCTCTCAACCATTCAGAGAAATATTTCATTACTACCCACAAGAACTGCTCGTTGAATGGCTGTATTGATATGTTAACGGAGAGACCTGGGGGTTAATTTAGCCAACGTGGAAACTCATCGTATTGAAAGACACCTTAACTTGATTGCACTTGAGGGAGGTGCTATTTCACTCTGGGAGGTTAGGTTAAGCTTTTTATGCTATGATTGGTTTACGTCTGGATTTTTAACCTTTGACCTTATGTGTGAATAGTTTGAAAGCTGGGATTTAATTTTGAAGCTTGACAGTAAGTAGGAATGTTTATTGGGGTCTCTAATTGGTTGAGTTTTGACAGAAGGACATTGGACAGACAGACAGACAGATAGACAGACAGCATATTAGAGAGGTAGATACATCAACACTGCACTGCCCGACCTACTCATGCGCCCCCCTCCCCCCCCCTCCTCTACCCCTCTCATAGCCACCATAACCCCCCCTTCACCCCCACCCTCACCCGTCCTCCCTCACCCCTCCTCTACCCCTCTCATAGCCACCCTCACCCCCCCTTCACCCCCACCCTCACCCCCCCTTCACCCCCACCCTCACCCCCCCTTCACCCCCACCCTCACCCGTCCTCCCTCACCCCTCTCATAGCCACCCTCACCCCCCCTTCACCCCCACCCTCACCCCCCTTCACCCCCACCCTCACCCCCCCTTCACCCCCACCCTCACCCGTCCTCCCTCACCCCTCCTCTACCCCTCTCATAGCCACCTTCACCCCCCCTTCACCCCCACCCTCACCCGTCCTCCCTCCCCCCTCCTCTACCCCTCTCATAACCACCCTCATCCCCCCTTCACCCCCCCCTCACCCGTCCTCCCTCACCCCCCCCCCACCCTAGGCGTGGGTATAAATACATAACAAATTAAGTGTGGACTTTATGCACGCATTTTGAATTATATTATGTGTACATGGTAACTTACATGTAATATATTATGTGTACATGGTAACCTAAATGAAATATATTATGTGTACATGGTAACTTACATGAAATATATTATGTGTACATGGTAACTTACATGAAATATATTTTGTATATATGGTAACCCACATGAAAAATATTGTGTACATGGGAATATAAATCAAACAGCCATATTCACGTTCGTACATACACGAGTGATTACGTACATATATTAATTGGAACACGCTTTAACGTTTATCAATTGGCGTGTGTACATGCATACATACATACCTGTAGTGCATATTTTACCTCCATATGTATGTATGTAGATATTTTGGTGTACAGTGTATGGGTTGATACATGTCACAGGTGAGGCCAGGTAGAGAGTTACGTTTACATGTCGTGAAATAATGTGATTTAACCCCTGAAGTAATGTGATTTAACCCCTGAAGTAATGTGATTTAACCCCTGAAGTAATGTGATTTAACCCCTGAAATAATGTGATTTAACCCTTTGAGTATTATGATTTAACCTCTGAAGTAATGTGATTTAACCCCTGAAGTCATATGATTTAACCCCTGAAGTAATGTGATTTAACCCCTGAAGTCATGTGATTTAACCCCTGAAGTAATGTGATTTAACCCCTGAAGTAATGTGATTTAACCCCTGAAGTCATGTGATTTAACCCCTGAAGTCATATGATTTAACCTCTGAAGTAATGTGATTTAACCCCTGAAGTCATGTGATTTAACCCCTGAAGTAATGTGATTTAACCCCTGAAGTCATATGATTTAACCCTTTGTGTATTATGATTTAACCCCTTGAGTATGTGAATTAACCCTTTGAGTACTGTGAGTTAACCCTCTTGAGTACTATGATTTAAAACCTTCAGTATTATTATTTAACCCAGTCAGTACTCAATGGTTTTAGTCATCGTACTCAAAGAGTTAATCTCTAAACAAGTACACAACGCACCTGGTAATACCTGCCACTGACAACACATGACCGCCGCCACTGACAACACATGACCGCCGCCACTGACAACACATGACCGCCACCACTGACAACACATGACCGCCACCACTGACAACACATGACCGCCGCCACTGACAACACATGACCGCCACCACTGACAACACATGACCGCCGCCACTGACAACACATGACCGCCGCCACTGACAACACATGACCGCCGCCACTGACAACACATGACCGCCGCCACTGACAACACATGACCGCCACCACTGACAACACATGACCGCCACCACTGACAACACATGACCGCCGCCACTGACAACACATGACCGCCACCACTGACAACACATGACCGCCGCCACTGACAACACATGACCGCCACCACTGACAACACATGACCGCCGCCACTGACAACACATGACCGCCACCACTGACAACACATGACCGCCGCCACTGACAACACATGACCGCCGCCACTGACAACACATGACCGCCGCCACTAATAACACATGCCACTGACAACACATGACCGCCGCCACTGACAACACATGACCGCCGCCACTGACAACACATGACCGCCGCCACTGACAACACATGACCGCCGCCACTGACAACACATGCCACTGACAACACATGACCGCCGCCACTGACAACACATGACCGCCGCCACTGACAACACATGACCGCCGCCACTGACAACACATGAGTGTAATCGCTGACGTTTGTGTTGGTTTATGTTTGACAGCTGGAATTCCTGTTGTGTTTTGCCCAGATTATATGATGAAAGTTTCCTCTCTCTCTCTCTCTCTCTCTCTCTCTCTCTCTCTCTCTCTCTCTCTCTCTCTCTCTCTCTCTCTCTCTCTCTCAGCTCCACCTACGTGTCTTCTACAGAACACCACACACCTTGCTCTATGTAAATACTTAACTCCCTCTGAGGCGAGATTAAATATAACTTTCCCTCGTGGGAAATACAACATGCAGTAGACGTGGGGGAGGTTAGTAGGAGGGAAGGTGGTGGGAGCCCCGGGGGATGGGGAGGGGAAGAGTAGGAGGGAGAAGGAGGTGGGAGCAGGGAGGGGAGAAGGAAGGCAGAAGGAGGAGAACGTAGGAGGGAGAAAGGATGGGGAAGTGAGGGGTAGAGGAAGAAGAGGATTGGAGAAATGAAGAGGGATGAAATTATAATGGGGAAGTGGTAGTATTGAGAAGAAGGGGAAGGAAGAGGAAAGAGGGAGAGGAGGGATGATAGGGAAGAGGGAGAAGGATGGAACAGAGAAAGAAAGAGAGGTCACATTTCCCACAATTGACTTTAGTCCTTGGTGATGTCTTGTTATCATGGCTGTAGTCCCATGAAAAAAAATATTCGAATTTATTTAATGGTCTTGATAAATCCATGTATCTAACACTGGTTTATGTTGTTACAGGTCGGGACATCAGTACAGGGTAGGTGCACATTGTAACAGTTTTACAGATGTCGGATATAAATACTGTATAATAAGATGCGGTTCATGTAATATACACATTGAAAGTTATAAGATGTTTCAGAGACTAAAACTTCACTATTACAATGAATAACATTACTTGAAATGAAAGGAATAAGTATACTGGTATCATTTATAATTTTATAAAGCAGGAGTAGACTTTAAATGCTGAGTCTTGCTTTGTCCGGGAGCATAAATTAATTGAAATGTTTTATTGCATGCACTTTACTAACACTGCCCATCCTTCATTACTGGGAACCTAGCGGTGGTAATGTCAGGTACTGAGATAAATCAAGGCTTGTAGCGATGTTAGCTGTGAGGTTAGGTTGTGTTACGTTATATTAGGTACAATGTCTAGGTTTAATTAAAAGTATAACTAACACTTAGAACGACATTTATAGTGGTGCTGGAGCGTTTCTTTCTTTAGATGATTTTTTTTATGGTTTTATCACAATACAAATGATTTTTTTCACAGATGCAGATGAAGTACATATGTATTTAGTTCTGTTCACCACATATATGAAGTTTATTTTAGATGAAGTTAAATTTAATAACTTTTTATCAGTACTACACAAAAGCCAGGTTTTGTAATCCGGTGTAGATAGAATACAGATGTGTTTCACTACAACATATGCAAAGTTTATTTTCTCTGTTTAACTTGAATGTAAAGTTTATACCAGATGAAGGTAAGGGTCATGAATTTATATCAGTGCTGCACATGTAATCTTTTTTCCCGGATGAAGAGAGAGTGTGTGTATGTTTATGTTATTCTGTATAACGAATAACGAATTTATTTTGCTATTTTTGTACTGCGGAAAATATTGTTGGTTAGTTTCGTTTAATGGCTTTTTTATAGAATATTATCACAAAGGGATTTATAAACTGCTTTTGGGGATTTTTTTTAACAAGTATGTTATCAAAAGTGTTGTTATCCATTGGTTTTTAGTTCAATTAATCTGTATAGTTTATTAGTAAAATACAAATGTTTTCTTGAGTGACCCATCTGTAATTTATTAGTTAAAATGCAACTTGTTCAGAATAATCTGACTATTTTCTCGTAATAATTACATATTTGTCTTCAGTTAATATGTTCGTATAGTAAATAATGAAAAATTAAGTCAACTCTTTACTTATAAAGGTCACTGTTGTATCACCCTCACATAACATAATTTTATTTTTATTTATTTTTTATTTTTGTTTTAATTATTTTTTTACGGGGATTAGCCCACCTGGGCACAGGTCACTGACCCACATAGGGACCTGGGGGGTGAAAATGAAATAATAATAATAATAATAATAATAATAATAATAATAATAATAATAATAATAAAGAACCATAAAGAACCGTAAAGAAATACAAAAATTAAAAAAAAAGATCAAGAGTGAGAACAATATAATAAGTACGTTGTGTTGCCAAGGTAAAAGAAACAATTGAGACCCTGCAATTGTGTGTAAATGAGGCAGAAAGTCAGATCAGCAACCTGGGACTTGGTCACAATTTTTGTGATGCCATATGGCAGCAGGGTCTACCATTAGACAACACATTATGCTTCCAATATCTTCCTAGGCGGTAGTACCTCCCTGTTTGGTAGCTGCCTACTACCTACTACCTCCTACAAAAAGATTAAACTTGTATTCAATAATTTAAAAAAGGCGAAATAAACATAAGACCACACACACACACACACACACACACACACACACACACACACACACACACACACACGCATACACACACACACACACACACACACACACACACAAAAGAAAATACCGAGAGACAGGAAATGCTTCCTTCACCTCCATAACACCTCCCATAGACCATTTCCTTCACGACAAATATAACATCCGACGAGTGGTGGAAGAGGAGGGAGAGGTGGGATAGGAGGGAGAGGACAGGAGTGGTGGGAGAGTAAGGAGAGGTGGGAGAGGACAGTAGTGGTGGGAAATGTCAGGAGTGGTGGGAGAGGACAGTAGAGATGGAAGAGGACAGTAGTGATGGAAGAGGACAGTAGTGATGGAAGAAGACAGTAGTGGTGGAAGAGGTGGAAGAGGAGGGAGAGGTGAGAAGTCTGAGGAACATCCGTGTGGGAAGAGGGACATCATATGAGAGAAGAACACTGGAGATAGCTTACAGTCTCTGTGTTAGTGTGTTACATGGCTTATTAAATACAGGAGGGGGGGGTCGAGCGAGCGAGAGAGAGAGAGAGAGAGAGAGAGAGAGAGAGAGAGAGAGAGAGAGAACTAAAGTGATCATCTGAGAGAGTAAAACAGACAGCCAGACAGACAGACAGAAAGACAGACAGACAGACAGAGATTCCACCCCAAACATTTTTATCCTTATATTCTTGTTGATGGGGCGGAAGAAACTGGCAGACTCTAGAAGGGGCTGACAATAACCCGAGTGTCAGGTGAATTTCCCGTCAGATGGCGAGAGGCGAGAGGCGGGAGGAGTTTGATATGATGGCAGAGATTCACGTAATAGAAGGAAGATGAGAAGAGTGATTGTTGTGATGGTGATGGTTGTGAGGATTGTGGTGGATGTGGTGGTTGTGGTGGTAGTTGTGGTGGTGGTTGTGGTGATGTTGGTGAGGTTGTGGTGGTTTTGGTGATGGTTGTGGTGGTGTTTTTGGTGGGAGTGGTGGTGGTTTTGGTTGTGGTATTTGTGATGGTTGTGGTGATTGGGGATGGTAGTGGTTGTGATGGTGTGGTGGTTGGGATGGTGGTGATGATTGTGGTAGTGGTTGAGATTGTGATGGTTGTGGTGGTGTTGGTTGTAGTGAAAAGATTTAAAACCTTTTGAGTATTATGACTGACCCCTTGAGTACAGTGAATTAACCTAATGGTGGGGTTAGGTCATCGTACTCAGGGGGTTAAACCTTCCTACTCAGGGGGTTAAACCTTCCTACTCAGAGGGGTTAAGACTTCGTACTCAGTGGGTTAAAACTTCGTACTCAGGGGGTTAAGCTTCCTACTCAGGGGGTTAAACCTTCCTACTCAGGGGGTTAAGCTTCGTACTCAGGGCGGTTAAGGCTTCGTACTCAGGGGGTTAAGCTTCGTACTCAGGGGGTTAAGGCTTCGTACTCAGGGGGTTAAGGCTTCGTACTCAGGGGGTTAAGCTTCGTACTCAGGGGGTTAAACCTTCCTACTCAGAGGGGTTAAGACTTCGTACTCAGGGGGTTAAAATAAACAAACTTAATCGTAAATTAAAGAAGTGTGAAAATATTCGGCAATATCACTTTTCAGGAATTAAAGATGTCAAGGGAAACTTAAAAAGGTCAGGTCAGGCCAGGTCAGGTTAGGTGAGGTCAGGTCAGGTTAGGTTAGATTAGGTTAGGTTAGGTCAGGTCAGGTCAGGTTAGGTGAGGTCAGGTCAGGTTAGGTCAGGTTAGGTCAGGTCAGGTTAGATTAGGTCAGGTCAGGTTAGGTGAGGTCAGGTCAGGTCAGGTTAGGTTAGGTTAGGTTAGGTCAGGTCAGGTTAGGTTAGATTAGGTTAGGTCAGGTTAGGTCAGGTTAGGTTAGGTTAGGTTAGGTCAGGTGAGGTCAGGTGAGGTCAGGTCAGGTGAGGTCAGGTCAGGTGAGGTCAGGTCAGGTTAGGTTAGGTTAGGTTAGGTCAGGTTAGGTCAGGTCAGGTCAGGTCAGGTTAGGTTAGGTTAGGTCAGGTTAGGTGAGGTCAGGTTAGGTTAGATTAGGTTAGGTCAGGCCAGTTCAGGCTAGGTTAGGTTAGGTCAGGTTAGGTCAGGTTAGGTTAGGTTAGATTAGGTTACGTTAGGTTAGATTAGGTTAGGTAATATTTTTTTTAGGATATCTGATCCCTTAATATCCGAGCTTTGTAAAACTTAAGAGACATGTCACCAAGAGAATTCATTTTGTGTACTGTTGTGTAAAGTAAAGTTCTTGAGAGAGAGAGAGAGAGAGAGAGAGAGAGAGAGAGAGAGAGAGAGAGAGATAAGCAATTCACAACTATATGTAATAAGCATCACTTCTATCCCTACACTGTAGCAACACCACACATAACATTGCAACACCACTACACAACACTGCAACACCACCACACAACACTGTAGCACCACCACACGACACTGCAGCACCACCACACGACACTGCAGCACTACCACACGAAACACTGCAACACCACCACACACAACACTGTAGCACCACCACACAACACTGCGGCACCACAACACTGCAGCACCACCACACAGAACACTGCAGCACCATCACACAGAACACTGCAGCACCACAACACTGCAGCACCATCACACACAACACTGCAGCACCACCACACACAACACTGCGGCACCACAACACTGCAGCACCATCACACAGAACACTGCAGCACCATCACACAGAACACTGCAGCACCACCACTCACAACACTGCAGCACCACAACACTGCAGCACCATCACACAGAACACTGCAGCACCACCACACACAACACTGCAGCACCACCACACACAACACTGCAGCACCACCACACACAACACTGCGGCACCACAACACTGCAGCACCATCACACAGAACACTGCAGCACCATCACACAGAACACTGCAGCACCACCACTCACAACACTGCAGCACCACAACACTGCAGCACCATCACACAGAACACTGCAGCACCACCACACACAACACTGCAGCACCACCACACACAACACTGCAGCACCACCACACACAGCACTGCAGCACCACCACACACAGCACTGCAGCACCACCACACAGGACACTGCAGCACCACCACACACAACACTGCAGCACCACCACACACAACACTGCAGCACCACCACACACAGCACTGCAGCACCACCACACACAACACTGCAACATCACACACAACACTGCAGCACTATCACACAGAACACTGCAGCACCATCACACAGAACACTGCAGCACCATCACACACAACACTGCAACACCACCACTCACAACACTGCAGCACCACAACACTGCAGCACCATCACACAGAACACTGCAGCACCACCACACACAACACTGCAGCACCACCACACACAACACTGCAGCACCACCACACACAACACTGCAGCACCACCACACACAACACTGCAGCACCATCACACACAACACTGTAGCACCACCACACACAACACTGCAGCACCACCACACACAACACTGTAGCACCACCACACACAACACTGTAGCACCACCACACACAACACTGCAGCACCACCACACACAACACTGCAGCACCACCACACACAACACTGCAGCACCATCACACACAACACTGCAACATCACACACAACACTGCAGCACCACCTCACACAACACTGCAGCACCACCTCACAACACTGCAACATCACACACAACACTGCAGCACCACCTCACACAACACTGCAGCACTACCACACAACACTGCAGCACCACAACACTGCAGCACCACAACACTGCAGCACCATCACACACAACACTGCAGCACCACCACACACAACACTGCAGCACCATCACACAGAACACTGCAGCACCATCACACAACACTGCAGCACCACCTCACACAACACTGCAGCACCACAACACTGCAGCACCACCACACTGCAGCACCACCACACACAACACTGAAGTACCACCACACACAACACTGCAGCACCATCACACAGAACACTGCAGCACCACCTCACACAACACTGCAGCACTACCACACAACACTGCAACACCGGGGGACGTGACACACACACACACACACACACGTGAGTGGTCGTGTGGCGGCAGCAGAAGGCGAGTAAAGTATTGATCATGAGTGTGTTGTTGTTAAAGATGAAGGAGAGATTAGGCCATCCATGTTCGTCTGTTTGTTATTGTAACTTGTTGTCAGTTGGTCGTGGTTACTCAGCTGTTGTCAGTAGGTCTTGGTTAAGCAGCTGTTGTCAATCGGTCGTGGTTAGGCAGCTGTTGTCAACAGTTCGTGGTTGCTCAGTTCTTGTCAGTCGATCGTGACTAGGTAGCTGTTGTCAGTAGGTATTGGTAACTCAGCTGTTGTCAGTATGTCGTAGGTAACTGTGGGAATATTGCTAGCTGAGAGAGAGAGAGAGATTACCTTTCGTCTCAGGTCACATATTAATTACCTGTTTCTATATACTTTACACGCACCTAAAACTCTCCCTATCTGTAGCATTATTACACAGATAAATAATGAACCAATACACGTGGCTGGTGTAAGGGGGATTGATGTGACGCAAATGAGTGTCAGGTACTTGTGGCAGGTGAGTGTCAGGTACTTGTGGCAGGTGAGTGTCAGGTACTTGTGGCAGGTGAGTGTCAGGTACGTGTGGCAGGTGAGTGTCAGGTACTTGTGGCAGGTGAGTGTCAGGTACTTGTGGCAGGTGAGTGTCAGGTACTTGTGGCAGGTGAGTGTCAGGTACTTGTGGCAGGTGAGTGTCAGGTACTTGTGGCAGGTGAGTGTTAGGTACTTGTGGCAGGTGAGTATCAGGTACTTACGTAATTCAGGATCTTTGTCTCACACACGTCCTAGGCTTGGAAGGAGTTGGTGAAGGATTCTGTATAAGTGAGAGAAGGGGTGGTGGGTGACATCCAGGAAGCAACTGTGTGTGTGTGGATGAGCAGAAATCAAAACCTCATGCGATATTTAGGTTAGGACACATCTGCTCCCTCTGTTATCGTGTGTGTGTGTGAGAGAGCGGAGGGCAACGCCTGTTAGGACCTTGTTCAGAGAATTACCAAACCAGAACACATTTTAACAGCAGTAAGAATTAATGAATGACAACGAATGACAGGGGAATGTGAGTGTGAATTTGCTTTTGTTTCCATCAAATCTGCATTCAGTAGTAAGAGTGAATTACACGAAAGCGCTTGGGAACTTCGTGTTTTCTTCTTTCCTGGTGGTTATCAGCATATACCTAGATCACGCGCACCTACAGTGATTTACTTGCATATATATATATATATATATATATATATATATATATATATATATATATATATATATATATATATATATATATATAATATTATACTGTTTCATATAAGCACACACACACACACACACACACATACAGACAGACAGACAGACAGACACACGGACTAAAGGTTTATTTGGCTAAGCTAAATACCAGAACAAAAGTTTGTGGACTTTGGTAATGTCTGAATCCTACTTGTATAACTTTACTCTCATGAAAATTCAGGAATTATTTTACAGGTGGCGGCTCGTTGTTGATGTGTTGTAGGTCGGGACATTTTGCTGTGCCTCGCTTACAACTTATTTTATGGAGAGGCATTGTCTGTGTGTGTGTGTTTGTGTGCAATTGTTTCAAAGATTTAATGTTTGTGTAATTGTTTGCATGTTTTTGTAATTGTGTCTAAGGTTGAATGTTTGTGTTATTGTGTGTGTGTGTGTTTGTATAATTGTGTACAAGGTTTATTGTTTGTGTTTGTGCACAAGGTTGAATGTTTGTGTTATTGTTTTTTGTGTAATTGTGTAAAGGTAATTTTTTGTTTACCTAATGTGAAGAATAATTGTGTGTTTTACTGTTTGTTTGTGTTCCTTTATAAAGTTTGTTTGTTAATGATACTAAAATTAACAAAACCCAAGATTATTTTAACATTAACTTAACCTTAACCTAATACAACCAGACCTTAGCCGTTTATTTAATATTATTATTATTATTATTATTATTATTATCAGTAGTAGTAGTAGTATTTTATTTATTTATGATATATTTATTTATTTAATCCTATTTATATAAAAAAATATTATTTTTACCGAAGTTATTATGACAGAATACTTCAGTGAAGGTTCTGGAATTTGTCTTCTTTTTGTGAACTGTGAAGGGAAAATTTCTCATCAGGGTTGGTAGTGGTTCAATGTTTGGATGAAAGACTCAGCGTTGCCTTATAATACCACCTCAGTGTTTTTAATTTTTATTTTTACTTGTATTTATATTAAATTTTATTTTTTACTTTTATTTTTAATTTTGTTATTAACATTTATATTTTTAAATTTTTTTTCAATATTTTACTATTATTTTTATTTTTTATTATTTTGTTTTTTTAATTTTGATTTTTATTCGATTGGTTTTTATTTTTATTCTTGGTTTTTGTCTGAATTTTTGTTTTTATAGATTTTTATTCGTGTTTCATGTGTACCTTTTTCTTACCTTTTTTTCTTTGAGGACTTTAGTAGTGAGGTTTTGTTAATGTTATTGTTTGTTTAATATTTTATTTTTACTTTATTACTTATTTTATTTTTTCGTGAGGATTTAATTTTTTTGTATTTAATTTTATTTGTATTTATTATTTTCTTATTCATTTGGCTTCTGGGTTGTTATTTTTATTTTTATTTATTACTAATGTTTATTTGTTAATATTTTATTCATGCTGTTTTAGTGTTTTCTTTTTATTGTTTTAATTCTATTATTTTTCCTACATATTAAATTTTATTCGGAGGATTTATAATGTTTTTTATTATTCGTATACTTACTTAATACTATTTAATGAGAATTTTATTGAGGTATACCTGTATAGTGTTTTTTAATCATAAATTTTCTGTTTTTTATTTAACTTTTAAATTTGTGTCATTATTTTTATGATTTCTTAGTTTTTAATTTTGATAATTTTTAGTTTAATAAACGAATTTAATTTCGTATTAGTATTTATAAAATTCATTTATCATTAAACAGTTGAAATGTATTTTTTAGATTTTATTATAAATTTTACTGTTGTCTCTTGAGTTTTTTATTGAGTTAATAATATTAAAAGATATTTTTATTTTCACTCGAATATAATGCAAGTAAATTCACCAGAACTTTTTCTTTTCGGTAATAAACACCAATAAAACTCAATTATTAATAATGTCATTTGACTTTATTAAATACAACAACAAATAAATCTAAACAAACAATCTCGTAATTTTTACCTGTTAAGACTTACCTGTGATATACTACTGAATATCACATGATTTACTTAATAATGCCTCACTAACTGTTATCGTTAATTAATTTGAATGATGGTAATAAAAATGTCTTTGAAGTGACTGATTGATATTAAAATGAGTTAAGAGAGGAAATAATAATTCGGTCAATAGATATAACGTGAAGATTAATCAACCAAACCTAACCTAACGTAATCTAACCTAACCTAACGTAATCTAACCTAACCTAACATAATCTAATCTAACCTAACGTAATCTAACCTAACCTAACATAATCTAATCTAACCTAACGCTAACATAACCTAACCTAACCTAACCTAATCTAACCTAACCTAACGTAACCTAACCTAACCTAACGTAATCTAACCTAACCTAACGTAATCTAACCTAACCTAACGTAATCTAACCTAACCTAACGTAATCTAACCTAACCTAACGTAATCTAACCTAACCTAACATAATCTAATCTAACCTAACGCTAACATAACCTAACCTAACCTAATCTAACCTAACCTAAACTAACCTAACCTAACGTAATCTCACTTAACCTAACGCTAACTTAACCTAACCTAACCTAACCTAATCTAACCTAACCTAAACTAACCTAACCTAACGTAATCTCACTTAATCTAACGCTAACTTAACCTAACCTAACCTAATCTAACTTACGTGTCTAAGATTCAAAATTATTTAAATTTCATGTAATCAAGATGACAGATGATGACATAATTACCTACGCACCTGTATAATTAACCACCTGTCCACATCTCTACATCATCAGCCTCCTGCAAACTTTAATAACATTTTCGATTTATTCTCAAAGATTAGACGTCACTTTTGGTTTAACTTTTTATAGGTGTTTTTCGTCGATGGGTTTAAAATTGAGCTCGACGTCAACATCTGCCGTCAGGTGTTTCTGCTCATGTTATAATTAATAACTTTATATATGATCTTACTTGAAATTTCTGGTGTAATTTTGCTGACAGTTTTTAAGAGATTTTTTTTTTTTAAAGTTTGTTACCTGTCAAGAGTGTGGTGAAGTAAGTAGTGGAGAGTGTGGTCGGGAGTGTGGAGGAGAGTGTGGTCGGGAGTGTGGTCGGGAGTGTGGAGGAGAGTGTGGTCGGGAGTGTGGAGGAGAGTGTGGAGGAGAGTGTGGTCGGGAGTGTGGAGGAGAGTGTGGTCGGAAGTGTGGAGGAGAGTGTGGTCGGGAGTATGGTCGGGAGTGTGGAGGAGAGTGTGGTCGGGAGTATGGTCGGGAGTGTGGAGGAGAGTGTGGTCGGGAGTGTGGTTGAGAAGGTCTTCGTCTCTTGGTGGGGCTCTAGGTGTTGTTCTGTGTCGTGAAGCATAAAATAAATAATTGGTTTATAAATATTACATCTGTCGCCATGAACAGTGTGAGTCATGAGATGTTGTAGTCATTAAACAAATATATATATTAATGGTTTAAAACTATAGATAAGATACAGACAGTCTTCATATCCTTGCCGGAGTTCTTGGGTCATCAGGTGGCTATGTTTCAGGTCAGGTCAGGTCAGGTCAGGTCAGTCTTCCACTTCGGTTGTATTGTTCAGGTGGTTTGTTTGGGTCAGTGGTGGAGCCTAAACAACGTTAACAGGCAGTTATAAAACCAGGTTGCGTATGGGAATGGTTGACGTACAGGGGCTGGATGGGACGCAGAGAGAGAGAGAGAGAGAGAGAGAGAGAGAGAGAGAGAGAGAGTACCAAGGCACCATGAAATATTCAGCCCTGCCCTTAACCCCCTTCACCCAGCCCTCCCCACCCAGCCCTCAACTCTCCTTACATAGCCCTAAGCCCTTCCCACCCAGCCCTCAACCCTCTTTACACAGCCTTCAACCCTCCCCCCATAACCCTCAGCCCTCCCCACCCAACACCCAGCCCTTAGCCCTCCCCACCCAACCCTTAGCCCTCCCCACCCAGCCCTTAGCCCTCCCCACCCAGCCCTCAACCCTCCTTACATAGCCCCCAACCCTCCCCACCCGGCCCACTTCACCCAGCAGGGAGTTGGCTGGAGGGAGATCAACTTTATCAAGGGGTGACCCAGCTTAATTACCACACTAATTACCTGAGAAAGTAACTGAATAATTAATTATATGAAACCTGATTGTTAAAAGAATATTTGGTTAGGAAAGAGTTAAGTGAGGTAATTATCTCATCCTCCAGCACTTTTTACTTATTTTTTTTCCTAAGTAATTGTTAAGTGAGAGAAGATTATTCCTTATAAATACTTAAAATGATTGGACTTGACACTATATAAATTACTTAGATGTTAATTAAATGCTAAGATGTGATAATCAGATGTTAAGTGTGATTATAAATATCTTCTAAAGCGATGCTCTTTTGTTTTTATCACGTCGTTTATACAATAGACACAAGGAAGACGATAAGGGATTGGAAACTCCTTATACATATATACATTTATACAAGTAATATATAAATTCAAGGTTTATTTATTTATTGTATATACGTCTGTTTAAAATGAGTGGGGTTTTAAATCAATGAAATGTGTTGAAGAATGAATAAATATTAAATACGTTTTTTATCTTCTCGAGGGAAACTTAGACAAAATCTCTTATTTCTGGAGAGGCTTAACAACAGTGGCTGGTATCTCTCAGGGTTATGCATAAATTAAAGTCATATGGAGAGACTATATGAGCTGTGAGGGAGAGATTAGTCTAGTGCTGCTCATTATCTCTCACTGATGAGTTAAAAAGAGAGATATTTGTCTCTTTTTGTTCATTATCTCTCGCTGGTGAGTTATAAGGAGGTTGTGTATCTTGTTTGGGATTATCTCTCTCTAGTGAGTTAAGAAGAGATATATTTTAATCCCCTATGTGTTGAGAGAGAGAGAGAGAGAGAGAGAGAGAGAGAGAGAGAGAGAGAGAGAGCAGTATACACACAAACACCTCTATATTACTCACAACTAAACACACACTATCAATTCAGTAAAGAAAAACAAACAGGTGAAAAAACCCACAGATATAGAAAGAGAACTGCTCCTTTAATTAGCTCTAGTATAAAAACGCTCAGTGGGTGGGAGGCAATTTACGCCTTTAAGAGTAATAATGAATCTTTAATGTGGCGCTGAACGAACCAAGACCACTACGTTAAAAGACTCATGCTCCCGGGCCATTAAGTTTTTTCTTCTTCTTCTTCTCAATGGTTTATCACCAGTTTAATGGCGCAGACTGTGTTTTTTTAAGAGGAGAGAGTTTAGTTAGTTAATGGTGACTTTGTGTCATTATATATAATTCAGTTTGGTTTGATGCCTTAATGGTGTAGGAGTTTTACTCACACCATTAGATAGTTGACTTGAATTTGTATATCTTAATGGCGCAAATAATACAGTAGTAGTGTATTTGGTGCTTTAAGTTGATTTTGCAGCACCATTTTATATTTATTTTTAAGTGTTTTTTATTTTAACGGCGCAGGAAACTACAGCAACTATTATATAACCTCCTTAGTTTTTTATATCTTAATGGTGCGGAGGCTTTATAACAGTAGGGTCTTTCTAGCGTCATTATGTATCCTATTACAGTATTATTTACCCTTTTAGTGGCGTTGTATACATGCCTCACTATAGTGGCTGCCTGTGTTATGAATGTCTCATCCTTTTGCCTCTCTCAGCGTTGTCTAACTTTATTAGTGGCGTAAAATATGTTCCCTACCGCTGTGCCGCATCTTTATTCCTCCGCCATAATATTTCCCACGGTTTTAATGGAGCGAAATATATGCTTGGCAACAGTGTCGTGTTTTGATGCCAATATTTTTCCCGACGTAACGACGCCATAATTCCCTCGCTTAGTGTTGTTCCTCAAGTTAATGGCGTAATATACATGTCTTTTCAGCAGTCGCGCCTCTATCATTAAATGTTCCTTGTCTTAGCTCCATTATGTTTTTTCTAAAGTTTTCATTTTCTATATAGGTGTTTCATAATGTGGTGGCGCCATTATATTGCATTATGTTTACCTTAATGGATTATAAATGGACTGTAGTGGTGTTATTGGCGTCTTTCCAGTGTGGTACCAACACAACAACAAATCCACTGGCTAACTATGACCCCGGAACACGATCCGCAAATCGATTAACATCCAGGTTTCCTATTACTGCTGGGTAGACAGAGAGGCAAATGGCGTAAAGAAACTTACCCATAGTTTCACCCTGCACGAGGATCGAACCCGGGTTTAATTGGTCGTGAGGCAAGCATGCTGACTATTACCACCACACCAACACACCCCTTCCTCACTGTGTTGACAACGTGACGCTACACCTACACTTCCTGCTACCACCAACACTACCCCCACCTGGCACTACACCCCCTCCGTTGCGTGTACACATATACACCCTCAACTTGTGTACACTAGTGTTAAAATACCCCATAAAGTGTAAGGTCTACATTTATTCCAGCCTAGTGTATAATCACCCAGAGGTGTATATGTATGTGTACCTGACTATGTAGGTAAGGTATACACTTCTTCAACACGCTACACCTTATGTTATATACACTCATCTATACTCCAATGTCGGCTAAAATACACAAATACACTACGTTTTGCACTCTTTAAGTACTCTCTGTACACACACACAAACACACACACACACACACACACACACACACACACACACACTATAAGCATTTATCTGCACTATCACAAGGTGTATTCATAGTGTAGATGAAACACCTCTACTACACAAAGAGAAGTTACTGAATGCTATGTATACTACACTTTGATAATGTACGTACACAGAGAGAGAGAGAGAGAGAGAGAGAGAGAGAGAGAGAGAGAGAGAGAGAGACGGCAACAAAGTATCACCACCACCACCACCTACCAGCCTCCGTCCCTCAAGGCCAACTCGAGAAACCTGAGCAAAAATTACCCCCAACTTGAGCGCCAACTTCTGTCATCTCTCACACCGTCTTGGGCTTCTTCCTCCTGTGCCACCGACCAACACCTGTGCCTGCCTGATGATTTGTTTCAGACAAACTTCTTGGCCCTCCCTCTTCCCCCTCTTCCTCCCCCTCGTACCTCTCCACCCTCCTTCCTTCTCCTCCTCTTTCTCCTCCCTCCCTCTTAGAGAAAGAAAAACCTGAAGACAAAATAGGGCTTCTCACCTGTTGAACTATTTCACCCAAGTTGAAAGCAGAAGTTGAGAGGAGAAGGACGTGAGGTGGAGCGGTAATATGAGGCGTCCTGAGAGTCTTAATGGCAGGAAGCTGATTGTGTGATAGACTCTGGAGGTTGACCATTGAATACCCGGGTTATTTTGGGTTGTGGTTGAAATGGGTCTTTGTTCTAATGAAATCTAACTTAACCTAACCTAACTTAACAGAATTTAAGGTAATCTTATGTAACTTAACCTAATCTAACGTAACCTAACCTAATTTAACTTAATCTAGGGTAATCTAATGTAACTTGACTTTAATTTAACCTGATGTAGCGTCACCTAACCCAAGTTTAACCTAATCTAAGATAACTTAACCTGAATTTAACCTGATCTAACGTAATCTAACCTAACTTAACTTAATCGAAGTTAATCTTATGTAGCTTAACCAAAATTTAGCCTTAATAACCTAATTGAGCATAATCTAACGTAGCCTAATCTAAGTTTAGCAAATTTAATCTAACCTAACCTAACCTTACCTAAGTTAACCTAACCTAACTTTAATATTATCCCCAAGACCAAAACCTTATCTCTCGTGGACCAAAACCTTATCTCTCGTGGACCAAACCCTTATCTCTCGTGGACCAAAACCTTATCTCTCGTGGACCAAAACCTTATCTCTCGTGGACCAAAACCTTATCTCTCGTGGACCAAAACCTTATCCCCAAGACCAAAACCTAATCTCTCGTGGACCAAACCCTTATCTCTCGTGGACCAAAACCTTATCTCTCGTGGACCAAAACCTTATCTCTCGTGGACCAAAACCTTATCCCCAAGACTATCTCATAATTCCCCGGTGTTATCTCAATCGCTGTCATTAGCATATATATTGCTCAAGGGGGAGATTTACCTCAATTACTGCCTATGTTGTGGCTTTTAGTCTTCTATTTTAGGTTAAGGAAGGTTAGCTTAGGTTAGGTTAGGTTAGGTTAGGCTAGGCTAGGTTAGGTTAGGTAAGGGGGGGGGGTTGGTTTGGTTAGGTTAGGTCAGGGAAAGTTAGGAAAGGTTAGGTTAGGGAAGGGGTGGGAGGTTGGTTTGGTTAGGTTAGGTCAGGGAAAGTTAGGAAAGGTTAGGTTAGGGAAGGGGTGGGAGGTTGGTTTGGTTAGGTTAGGTCAGGGAAAGTTAGGAAAGGTTAGGTTAGGGAAGGTTGGGGAAGGTTTGGTTAAGGATGGGAAGGCTGGTTTAGGTTAGGATAATATTATTCAGAAATATATGACGAAGTAAAAACATTAATTTCTGTTCTCGGTTCCTTGTAGTCTATGATATGTACCAAAGGCCTCAACACCTATACACGACCTATTGAAGCTCTTTTATGATTACAGGGAGTCAGATCCTCTCATGTAACCTTTGTTTATTTTGTGTTATATAAAGGATTTGATAGTGTAAATATATGTTCTTTGGGATCATATAGAGATTAATGCACTATTTCATCTGATGATTAAGTTGAAACGTTGACCTGACTTAACATAACATGTCCTGACCTGACCTAACCTAACCTGATCTGACCACAGCTAATCTAATACCCCAAGTAGGGTTAGGTTGTTTAATCATCAGGTGTGTGTGTGTGTGTGTGTGTGTGTGTGTGTGTGTGTGTGTGTGTGTGTGTGACTAGTATAAAAGGTGTACAGATATATTCCTCTTCCTACATAAAGACTTTGAAAGCCATTAAGTTATTACAAGAGATTTGGTGATGAAAAACGAAAGCTGTTTTCCTCCTTTGAATATATTACTGTTAAGTCTTGTTTTGTAAAGCTGTTAAAAGCTTGTCCGTGTGTGTCGTTCGTTTTCAGATTATATAGGATTAGATCTCGTTACATTGACTTTGTATGTTATTTATCAATCAATTAACATAAATGAAAAATGGTTTTATATCAAATTGACTCTAATGTATAATAGTATTCTTTATACAGCTATGTTTTGTGATTCGACTCAGTTAGTCTATGATTAATTTTTATTCTGATTCAAAATCTTTTAATTAGGATTAAAAACTCTTGCAGGTAATTTGATAATGAAAATAATAATACTGTAATTGTTTGTTTGTTAATTATAGTTTTTATTTATGTATTAGAGTCTGTCTGTCTGTCTGTCTCTCTCTCTCTCTGTCTGTCTGTCTGTCTGTCTGCCTGTCTGTCTGTCTGTTTTGAAAACAGAGAGTAGGAACTTTGGTAGGGAGGAATGGGTAATGCTGGAATAAGTTTGTAAAGTGTTCGAGTGTGTGTCTCAACTGCTGGAATGGGTCTTCATCCTCCCAGAGTGCCTCAGGGCAGTTTTCTCATCTCCTCATACCATCCCAGTGTATGTGTCTCAGCTCACAGCCCCTCATATCTTCCCAGTGTGTTTCAGGGCAGACTTTCGTACCTCCTCATATCCTCCCAACGTGTCTCAGCTCACAGCCTCTCATAACCTCCTAACTTGTCTCACCTCACAGCCCCTCATATCGTCTCAGTGTGTCTCAGCTCACAGCCCCTCATATCGTCTCAGTGTGTCTCAGTTCACAACCCCTCATATCCTCCCAGTCAGACTTTCTTACCTCCTCATATCCCCCCAGCGTGTCTCGGCTCACAGCCCCTTATGTCCCCCCAGCGTGTCTCGGCTCACAGCCTCTCATATCGTCTCAAAGTGTCTCAGTTCACAACCCCTCATATCCCCCCAGCGTGTCTCAGCTCACAGCCCCTTATATCCCCCCAGCGTGTCTCAGCTCACAGCCCCTTATATCCTCCCAGCGTGTCTCGGCTCACAGCCTCTCATATCCTCCCAGTGAATGTAGGAAAAAAATGGCACAGAAAAAATGGCAATAGGAAAATATGGCACTGGAAAAAAGGGAATAATCGTCAGACTAAGAAAAAAAGGCACATTAATTTTTATTGACATGTTTTCGCTAAAATTTTATAACGTTTGTTACTGAAACTTACTTAGAGTTATATCAACGTCATAACATAAAACATTTATTACCTTTAACTAAAACATTCTACCGAATGTTAGTGAAATCTCGTACATAAATGAATTACAAAATTACGAATGTTACATTGCATATTATTGTTCAAGATTTCCAAAGAATTTTATAGCCAGCGCCTTGCACAAACTCTTGGTCTGACTTGCGACCAGCCTGGCGGTCCTGGCAGAGGGTCTTCAGCCTTGTCTGGAGGTTCTTATAAAGAAGTTTTTGGATCACCACAAGATTCTTTGATAATGTGAGATGATACAACAGAATGGTCAGCTTGGATCAACTGGCTGGAACGCCAGATAGTTGGGTGGCTGTGCCAAACCAACCTGGTAGTAGAGGAAGTAAAGAAAGCTTTGAAAGGAATGAGTGTTAGTTACAAGACTAACGAGGTCACCCTAAAACTATATCTTGCGCTTGTCAGACCTCACTTGGATTACGCAGTTCAGTTCTGGTCACCGTACTACAAAATGAATATAGAATCTCTTGAGAGAATTCAGAGAAGAATGACAAGACTAATCCCGGGCATTAGGAACCTTGAGTACAGAGACAGGTTAAAGCATCTTAATCTGCACTCCCTCGAGAGACGTAGAGTGAGGGGCGATATGATCGAGGTGTATAAATGGAAGTCGGCTAAACAGAGGTGATACAGTAAATTACCAAACATCATCATTAACTCTAATACGCTGGATAGCTTCAAACATAGGCTCGGTTATGGTTCGTGAGCTCGAAGTGAAATTTGTTGTGCCATTTTTTTCCGGGGCTATTTCTTCTGAGTACCCCTTCGAATGTGTCTCAGCTCACAGCTTATCGTATCCTCCCAGCGTGTCTCAGCTCACAACCTTTCATATCCTCCCAGCGTGTCTCAGCTCACAGCCTTTTATAACCTCCCAATGTGTCTCAGCTCACAGCCCCTCATATCCTCCCCGTGTGTCTCAGGGCAGACTTTCTTACCTCATCATATCCTCCAGTGTGTCTCAGCTCACAGCCCCGTATATCGTCCCAGTGTGTCTCAGCTCACAACCTCTCATAGCCTCCCAGTGTTTTTCAGCTCACAGCCCCTCATCGCCTCCCAGTGTGTCTCAGCTCACAGCCCCTCATATCCTCCCAGTGTGTCTCAGGGCAGACTTTCTTACCTCCTCATATCCCCCCAGAGTGTCTCAGCTCACAGCCCTTCATAACCTCCCAGCGTGTCTCAGGGCACACCTTATTACCTCTCGTGTAAGCAGTAATGTCCGCCCTGGTCCTGACCGACGGCCGTCTGGCTCACTGTTCCCAAATAATCGACTCCTGACTCACAGAAATTAAACTATATATCTGACTAACTTGAGTCTACTCAACACCACCCTGGCTGGCTCGTATCTCTCTCTCTCTCTCTCTCTCTCTCTCTCTCTCTCTCTCTCTCTCTCTCTCTCTCTCTCTCTCTCTCTCTCTCTCTCCCCTACAGTATCGAGGATTCCTGTCAACCTACAACCCCCTCCTATCGCTTTAAGTTACCTTCTAGAATTCGCTTCTGTGAATACGAGAAGTGGGGTGACTCTCTCTCTCTCTCTCTCTCTCTCTCTCTCTCTCTCTCTCTCTCTCTCTCTCTCACCAGCAGTTCCCCGTCATCCTAGCAGCCCTGAGCCCCATCCTAGGGCCTCCTAGAACACTCAGCCACAGGGGGTTTAAAAGTTTACCTCACTGCCCTTACCACCTGTTCTTACGTGTTGAGTCTGTAGTGACGATGTGGAGGAGAGAGAGAGAGAGAGAGAGAGGCTAAAGACAAACTCCTCTTCCTTCACTGTGGCCAAAAACTAAGGTGTGTAGGTTTTGTTGTCGCTGACGCCCTCCTTCTCCCGTTCCCCACCTCCCCCCGCTCCCCACCTCCCCCCCCGCCCCCACCCCGCCCCCGCCCCCCCCACCTCCCCCCCCCCGCCCCCCACCTCCCCCCGCCCCCCACCGTGACGGAGAGAGTTACTGGTGATGACGTGTTGTCTTTAGGGAGTCCTGGTTGTGTTGGAGGGCTGGTGGTGGTGACGATGATGGTGGTGGGGGTGGGTGGTGGTGGTGGTGTTGGTAGTGGAAGTAGTGCTGGTGGTAGTGTTGGTGGTGCTGATGGCGGCTGATAAACTGATAAGCAGAGAAATATAATTCTTTTAATCTCTTTCAGTCATTTAATTTACCGGATTTATAATTTATTTCGTATTATTTACGTTATGTAATTAAAAGGAAATCAACTTTGTCTTTAAATGTTATCAAACAATTTCATAATTAGATTTTACCAGTTGTTCAAGTAATTATGTAAGTTCATTTAATTAATTAATTATTTATTTATTTATTTGTTGTGTAATACTGCAGGTGTCAGGTGTGGGAGGGGGGGGGGGGCAGGGGAAAGTACAGGTGAGCTAAGACACGGAGTTGACGTTAATGAGAACAAACAGGTGTGTTGGCTGTGTGACACCTGAGGCTTATGTCGACAGGTGTATTGTGGCCTCCAGGAATGCGACCCATTAATAAGCTAACCTAGACCTTGTCCTCACACCTAAACTTAACCTAATGCCTAAACACGAGCATAATACACACACACACACACACACACACACACACACTAATGAACACTCGGGCCAGCAGCAACAAGCAGTAAGCACATCTAACAGCCTCATTAACTCTACACTGCCACTCGACTACAAACTAACAAAGGATTCTACGTTAACTTTGTCCCTTAACTGGTGCTAACTGAACGTGCCTTTTTCCAGTAGAGTTTAAGTGTAATTTTAGTGTCATTTTAGGTGTAATTTCTGTGTTTTATCGTAAGTCAGGCAGTTGGAAATGAGGCCATCCAGAACCTAAGGGGAAAACTTATCGTAAGGACCTTTGAGAATCCTAACTTGGTATTATAGGTGTGCAAGGTGATGGAAAGGTGACCGTATACCTGTAATTATCCATGTATAGTAGTTATTCATTTCACTTTCATCCACTCCTCTCCTCCCACTCACATCTACTTCTGTATTCCCACTCACTCACTACCACTCGTGTCCAACTCACTTATACGGACTACTCCCAATCACTTATATCCATTCCTCTTACTCACTAATACTCACTCCTCCCACTCAATCACATCCACTCCTCTCCCACTCACTCAGACCCCACTCCGCCAATTCCCACTCACACTCTACTCTCTCTCTCACTCACTCACTCACTCACTCCCCACTCCGCTAACTCCCACTCACTCCCCACTCCGCTAACTCCCACTCACTCCCCACTCCGCTAACTCCCACTCACTCCCCACTCTACGACCATCACCATCATTCTCTCAACATTTCCTACAACACTCGACAGCTCATTTGCATATACACGATGACTAAATTGTGAACGAGAATTACATATTTACTGAAACACTCACAACCCCACCTCACAACCTGTACAACCCCACCTCACAACCTTTACAACCCCACCTCACAACCTTTACAACCCCACCTCACAACCTTTACAACCCCACCTCACAACCTTTACAACCCCACCTCACAACCTTTACAACCCCACCTCACAACCTTTACAACCCCACCTCACAACCTTTACAACCCCACCTCACAACCTTTACAACCCCACCTCACAACCTTTACAACACTGTACCTCACAACCCCACCTCACAACCTTTACAACACTGTACCTCACAACCCTCTACCCTATAACACTGTACCACCATAACACTGTATCTCACAACCATCACGTAACACACACACACACAGTAATAAATATACCATCATATATAACCTGTAAAACTCATTAATCATTGGACAGAAAACATTATCAAACATACCATAAAATTACTATATTAACTCAATTATGACCATCAGAAGTATAACTCAATGAACATGTTATACTATAAGTTGATACGTGTTGTCTGGTAAGGTGTGTGTGTGTGTCCGGTTATTCCGTTGTGTGAATTTTTTTTTTATTTTGTGTTCCTCTCTCTCTCTCTCTCTCTCTCTCTCTCTCTCTCTCTCTCTCTCTCTCTCTCTCTCTCTCTCTCCCTCCATGACTCATAAATAATAATTACTCTCTTCTTCCCGCAGTGACCTTCCCCCTCTCCTCCCCCTCGCTGCCCTTCTCTCCCCCCCCCCACCCCTCGCTACCTCCCCTCCCCCCCTCTCCCCTCCCTATCTCCCCTCCCCCCCTCTCCCCCGGTCTTTTGTTTCGGGCGATTTGATAAGGTCAATTATTTCCTCCCCGGATTATAACCCGGAACTAGAGAACAAGCATCATTTTACACTTTAACCGGGTTAGGTTTGTTTAGGTTAGGGTAGGTTAGGGTAGGTGAGGTGAGGTGAAGTGAGGTGAAGTGAGGTGCGGTAAGTTAGATTTAAAAAAATGGATATTTACTCTTAAAACAAACACCAAAAACTTTAACCCCCACAAAAGACATTAACCTGTAGCTAAAGTGAACGATCAGAGTAAAAAAAAAAGAAGAGGTTAATGGCGGCCCCAGCGGTAGAGGCGAGTCAACACCAACTTGGACCAGGATACACACGGCCTTCACTTACCTGTGTCAACACCTGGGCTACGGCTGCCTCAAGGGGGGGGGGGGGGCCTCGAGAGCGACAGGTGTGGCCAGTTGGGAGGTGTGGCCAGTTGGAAGGTGTGGCCAGGTGGAAGGTGTGGCCAGTTGGGAGGTGTGGCCAGGTGGAAGGTATGGCCAATTGAGAGGTGTGGCCAGTTGGGAGGTGTGACCAGTTGGGAGGTGTGGCCAGGTGGAAGGTATGGCCAATTGAGAGGTGTGGCCAGTTGGGAGGTGTGGCCAGGTGGAAGGTATGGCCAATTGAGAGGTGTGGCCATTAGATAAGTTTAGTCAGTAGGAAGTATGGACAGTTTGGGGTATGTGGCCAGGAAATAGGTGTGGTTAGGAGGCAGGTGTGTTGAGGCAGGTGTGTTGAGGAGACAGGTGTGTTGAGGAGACAGGTGTGTTGAGGAGGCAGATGTGTTGAGGAGGCAGGTGTGTTGAAGAGACAGGTGTGTTGAGGAGGCAGATGTGTTGAGGAGGCAGGAGTGTTGAGGAGACAGGTGTGTTGAGGAAGCAGTTGTGTTGAGAAGGCAGTTGTGGCCAAGAAACAGTTGTGGTCAGAAAACATAAATGACCAGGAGAGAGTTGAGATCAGGAGATAGGTGTGGTCAGATAACATAGTGTGGTCAAGAATGAGGTGTGGTCAGGAATGAGGTATGGTCAGGAATGGGTGTGTGCAGGAAATAGGCATTGGTAGGAAACAGGTGTGGCCACAAAACTGTAGTAGCCACAAGAAAATGTGGCCAGAAACCCAGGTGTGGCCCTAAACAATATCCCACAATTCTCTTATTAATCCCTACTACAAAAAATCCCTCCAAACCCTGCCATTCACCCTTCCTCGACATCACACCCTCCCCTCCCCTCCCCTCCCCTCCTCCCTCTCCCTCTCCTCTCCCCTTCCCTCTCCCCTCTCCCTCCCTTCCTCTCCCTCCTCTCCCCTCCCCTCCCCCTCTCCCCTCCCCTCCACCTCCCCCTCTCCCCTCCCCTCCCCTCCCCCTCTCCCTCCCCCTGTCCCCTCCCCCCTCTCCCATCCCCCCTCCCCTCCTCTCCCCTCCTCCCTCCCCTTCTCCCTCTCCTCTCTCCTCCCCCTCTCCCTCTCCTCTCCCCTCTCCCCTCCCCTCTTCTCCCCCTCCAAAATATAAGTATTTGAGTCTTCCAGGTGGGCGTCATGTCCCTCATCTGCATAATGACTGAGTATAATGGTCGTAATTAATCTCAGGTGATATTGTTGTTCTACCGTCTGTCCCACTCCTCCCACTCACACTCAATTTTACTCCCACTCACTGGCAACTCTTACTCATTTTTCCACTATCCCCCTTCCATTCTCACTCATTCCCTCTTTCACTCCCTCTCTCTCTACTTCTCCCACTCTCATTCCCTCTCTCACTCCCTCGCTCACTCCCTCTCACCCTTTACTCTCACTCCCATTCACTCTCTCACTCCCCCACTCACCTCTCACCCTTACCCTCACTTCCACTCACCCACTCACCTCTCACCTTCACCCCCACTCTCACTCCCTCTCTCTCACTCCCTCTCACCCATCGTAACGCCTCAATATACCCTAATGAGACGCATCAAGTTACACTCACACAACAACGGCTCCTGGTAATGTGTAGCTCAATCATATGTTTGTTATGATGTGGTAGTACAGTGTGGTGGTGGTGGTACAGTGTGGTGGTGGTACAGTGTGGTGGTGGTGGTACAGTGTGGTGGTGGTACAGTGTGGTGGTGGTGGTACAGTGTGGTGGTGGTGGTACAGTGTAGTGGTGGTGGTACAGTGTAGTGGTGGTGGTGGTACAGTGTAGTGGTGGTGGTACAGTGTAGTGGTGGTGGTACAGTGTGGTGGTGGTGGTACAGTGTGGTGGTGGTGGTACAGTGTGGTGGTGGTACAGTGTAGTGGTGGTGGTACAGTGTGGTGGTGGTGGTACAGTGTAGTGGTGGTACAGTGTAGTGGTGGTGGTACAGTGTAGTGGTGGTGGTGGTACAGTGTAGTGGTGGTGGTACAGTGTAGTGGTGGTGGTACAGTGTGGTGGTGGTGGTACAGTGTAGTGGTGGTGGTGGTGGTACAGTGTAGTGGTGGTGGTACAGTGTAGTGGTGGTGGTACAGTGTAGTGGTGGTGGTACAGTGTGGTGGTGGTGGTACAGTGTAGTGGTGGTACAGTGTGGTGGTGGTGGTACAGTGTAGTGGTGGTACAGTGTGGTGGTGGTGGTACAGTGTAGTGGTGGTGGTGGTACAGTGTAGTGGTGGTGGTGGTACAGTGTGGTGGTGGTGGTACAGTGTAGTGGTGGAGGTACAGTGTGGTGGTGGTGGTGGTACAGTGTAGTGGTGGTGGTGGTACAGTGTGGTGGTGGTGGTACAGTGTGGTGGTGGTGGTACAGTGTAGTGGTGGAGGTACAGTGTGGTGGTGGTGGTGGTACAGTGTAGTGGTGGTGGTGGAGGTACAGTGTAGTGGTGGTGGTGGTACAGTGTAGTGGTGGTGGTGGTACAGTGTGGTGGTGGTGGTGGTACAGTGTGGTGGTGGTGGTGATAACGTGTGGTTGGTGATGGTACAGTGTGGTGGTGGTACAGTGTAGTGGTGGTGGTGGTACAGTGTGGTGGTGGTGGTGGAAACGTGTGGTGGTGGTGGTGGTACAGTGTAGTGGTGGTGGTACAGTGTAGTGGTGGAGGTACAGTGTGGTGGTGGTGGTGGTACAGTGTAGTGGTGGTGGTGGTACAGTGTAGTGGTGGTGGTGGTACAGTGTAGTGGTGGTGGTGGTGGTACAGTGTAGTGGTGGTGGTGGTGGTACAGTGTAGTGGTGGTGGTGGTACAGTGTAGTGGTAGTGGTGGTGGTACAGTGTAGTGGTGGTGGTGGTGGTACAGTGTAGTGGTGGTGGTGGTGGTACAGTGTAGTGGTGGTGGTGGTGGTACAGTGTAGTGGTGGTGGTGGTACAGTGTAGTGGTGGTGGTGGTACAATGTAGTGGTGGTGGTGGTGGTACAGTGTAGTGGTGGTGGTGGTGGTACAGTGTAGTGGTGGTGGTGGTGGTACAGTGTGATGGTGGTGGTGGTAACGTGTGGTAGTGGTGGTGGTAACGTGTGGTTGGTGGTGGTACAGTGTGGCAGTGGTGGTACAGTGTAGTGGTGGTGGTACAGTATGGTGGTGGTGGTGGTACAATGTAGTGGTGGTGGTAAAGTGTAATGGTGGTGGTAGTACAGTGTAGTGATGGTGATACAGTGTAGTAGTGGTAACGTGTGGTGGTGGTAGCGATGTGTACTCGTGTGTGTGTGTGTGTGTGTGTGTGTGTGTGTGTGTGTGTGTGTGTGTGTGTGTGTGTGATAGATAAACAGACAGACACACAGACACACACACACACACACACACACACACACACACACACATAAGGTAACCAAAAGCAATATCGTGGCAGCAGAGAGTTCAGTGTGTATTGTACCTCGGGAAATAGTCTTGTCGTTGTGCTGTCAATTAATCGCACTGGAAACTGTATCTACGAACAGTGAAAATCTCTGTCGAAACTCCCAGATATTTTGCAGTTTAGTTTAGGTTAGGTTAGGTTGGGCTGGGCTGGGCTGGGATGGGCTGGGATGGGTTGGATTTGGTTGGGTTGGGTTGGGTTGGGTTGGGTTAGGTTAGGTTAGGTGATTTAAACCTAAGGTGAAAAAAAATGGTGTCTGGATTGTATTGTGTAATTTCTAGCGAGTAGTTTCCCCCCTCTCTTAGTAATTTATTGTTTTATTTTATTTTGGTATTGATATCTGGAATAACACTATTTACACGCTGGCTTAGGGAGGGCAGTGTTGTGATAACCTTGGCTGGAGAGGGGTATTGTCTCTCTCTCTCTCTCTCTCTCTCTCTCTCTCTCTCTCTCTCTCTCTCTCTCTCTCTCTCTCTCTCTCTCTCGTAAAGCAATCGTCGATGTGGAAACAAAAGGATAATTGAAAAAAAAATCGAGATAAACTGGTAATTGAATGGGTCAGTGAAAGAAATGAATGAAAAGGTGAAATTATAGGATTAAATACCAGCTTCAAAGAGTCTCGGTGAAAGAAGCTGTGTAAATAAACGATTAATCACGAGTTCCATCTTGCCAATGAAAGAAATGAAAGCAGTAGAAGAATGTGAATGATTGGAATGCAACTCAAGGGACAGTCAGTGGAGAAAATGAAAGATTTGGCCATAAAACACGATTAACTGAGAATTCCAGTCCAATGCATTTAGTGAAAGAAGAGATAAAAGTAAATCAGTCAATATGAAGTCGCAGTATACTCGATGACAGAAGAATTAAAGGAGATGTACAAGAGGGTCCACCACTATCACCACTACCACCACTATAACTATCACTACCATCACTAACACCAACAACACCTGGTAGTGATGGTGGTAGTAGTGGTGGTGGTGGTAGTAGTATTAGTGGTGGTGGTAGTAGTGGTGGAGGTGGTAGTAGTGGTGGAGGTGGTGGTAGTAGTGGTGGTGAGGAGGACCATCAAATCTGTATGTGAGTGTGTGTGTTGGTTTGATGACCAGGGTGAGGGTGAGCACTGTGTGTGAGGGAGGAAGAGAGAGGGGGGGAGGGAGAGAGAGAAGGAGAGGGAGGAAGGGACGGAGTGCTGACATCATGGGGCCTGACAGTGATGGCCCCCACAGGCGCCTGACACACACACACACACACTCGACCTTCAACACTATAATGTCATTCAAGGGGAAGGTCGTGTTTATGAGGTAAGGGGAGCGGCAGCGAGGGAGAGTGAGCGGTGAGGAAAGGGAGATTGAATGGTTGAGGTAGACAGAGTGAGTGGTGAAGGTAGAGCAAGAGAGAGAGAGTAGTGAGAGCAAGGAGAGCGAGGGAGAGTGAGTGGTGAGGGTAGAGAGATTATGGGTGAGAGAGTTTTGAGGAGAGGGAGAGCGAGTAGCGACCCCAAGGAGAGAGAGAGAGAGAGAGAGAGAGAGAGAGAGAGAGAGAGAGATCCCCCACAGCCCATCACCAATATATAACTTTATTTTGTTTTTAATGTCGTAATATATAAACATCTAAAGGTTACCTAAGATAACATGTGTATTAAATTTACATACGAGTACTTGTTAGTGGTGGAGTCCCTTCTCTTTCTTGTTCACGTCGTAACCTACAACCAATTAGAATCCACCACTGACAATAAGAAGGCACCTTATTGGCTAGAGCTACTCCCCTTTGCACTGCTATTTTTTTTTTTTTACTCGACTGCTGCCAGAATCTTAATGTTCTTCTCAAACTTCCATGTTTACGTCTTAAGCTACAACTTCCAGCCAATTAGAACTCGGTACTGATAATGTAAAGTAATCTTATTGGCTGTCTCTTGGTGTTGTGTGCTCCATGTAGTACTTCTTATACAAACAGTTGTATAAGACTTATGTTAAACTTATCTTAACTGGTAAATATTTCAGTTGTTGTATGTAATCTGATTACTCTCTCTCTCTCTCTCTCTCTCTCTCTCTCTCTCTCTCTCTCTCTCTCTCTCTCTCTCTCTCATTTTATGCTCTAATTGTTTACTGTTGACGGAGGAATTTCTATTCTACCACACCACACCACACCACACCACACCACACCACACCCACACACTACAGCACACACAATTTAACATGAAGCTGAACTAATTCCTCACACAACATAACGTCAGCACCGCCGTCAGCACCGCCAGCCCCAACAAAGATTAGGCAGCTGACAGACGAGACTTACAGCTTACAGTATGAATACAGTTCATGAATATTAAACTACAGGTACAATGGCAGTAGGTATACAGGATACTTTGTAGCACTTTGTAGTTAGTATTTAAATGACTAAATTTTATGTTGATATAGTAGTAGTAATATAAATAATAATAATAATAATACAAATAATAATAATAATAATAATAATAACAATAATAATAATAATAATAATAATGATAATAATGATAATAATAATAATAATAATAATAATAATAATACAAATAATAATAATAATAATAATAACAATAATAATAATAATAATAATAATAATGATAATGATAATGATAATAATGATAATAATAATAATAATAATAATAATAATACAAATAATAATAATAATAATGATAATGATAATGATAATAATAATGATAATAATAATAATAATGATAATAATAATAATAATAATAATAATAATAATAATAATAATAATAATACAAATAATAATAATAATAATGATAATGATAATAATAATAATAATGATAATAATAATGATAATGATAATAATGATAATAATAATAATGATAATAATAATAATAATAATAATAATAATAATACTAATAATAATAATAATAACACGAGTAAGTCAAACGTGGCAGGACAACACCGTAGACTTTACTCTCGCTCTCGACGCCTCACTTAGCCTCTCGGGTCACCGTGTCTACAACATGAGAGTCTTAATGCAATGTTGACGCCATCTTGTCTGTTGTTACAGTTACTGTGTTATAGGGAGAGAGAGAGAGAGAGTCTTAGTGCAATGTTGACGCCATCTTGACTGTTGTTATTGTTACTGTGTTATATTAGATGGTTGTTAGTGCTGTTAAGGAGATGAAGGACCTTAATAACTGAACCCCAGAAATATTTAAGAATAATAATGAAAAGAACTGGATATATTTCGCCCCCACTAGCCAGTTAATACAGCCGGCCTCATGATATGTTTCGCACCACTAGCCAGTTACCACAACCGGCCTCATGATATGTTTCGCCCCACTAGCCAGTTAACACAACCGGCCTCATGATATGTTTCGCCCCACTAGCCAGTTAACACAACCAGCCTCATGATATGTTTCGCTCCACTAGCCAGTTAACACAGCCGGCCTCATGATATGTTTCGCCCCACTAGCCAGTTAACACAACCGGCCTCATGATATGTTTCGCCCCACTAGCCAGTTAACACAACCGGCCTCATGATATGTTTCGCCCCACTAGCCAGTTAACACAACCGGCCTCATGATATGTTTCGCTCCACTAGCCAGTTAACACAACCGGCCTCATGATATGTTTCGCCCCACTAGCCAGTAAACACAACCGGCCTCATATGTTTCGCCCCACTAGCCAGTTAACACAACCGGCCTCATATGTTTCGCCCCACTAGCCAGTTAACACAACCGGCCTCATATGTTTCGCCCTACTAGCCAGTTAACACAACCGGCCTCATATGTTTCGCCCCACTAGCCAGTTAACACAACCGGCCTCATATGTTTCGCCCCACAAGCCTGTTAACACAACCGGCCTTATATGTTTCGCCCCACTAGCCAGTTAACACAACCGGCCTCATATGTTTAGCTCCACTAGCCAGTTAACACAACCGGCCTCATATGTTTC
>CAUDMG010004128.1:220000-240000 GCA_958450375.1 Homarus gammarus | reverse complement strand
AGGAGAAAGGAGAAAAAAGAATGTAAAAGTTGGTGGTAGTAAAGTCTCTCTCTCTCTCTCTCTCTCTCTCTCTCTCTCTCTCTCTCTCTCTCTCTCTCTCTCTCTCTCTCTCTCTCAAATCTTCAGGAAGTACGGAGAAGACTGTAAATTGCCTCCCCTAAACCTTCCATTATTTTACATAAGAGAGAGATAAGCCTGTGTGCCGCCACCCTCAACACATAGAATATAAATTGTCAACAACGCAACACCTTCTGGAGACTCGATGGCTCCTAAGTCTATCTTAGAACAGAGATACCAGGTAAGAGACAAAAATAAACCTAACCTAACTTACAGTAACTTAGTCTTAGTGTCGGGGCCACTATCTCAAGGGTGTAGGGGCCACTATCTCAAGGGTGTCGGTGGCCACTATCTCAAGGGTGTCGGTGGCCACTATCTCAAGGGTGCCGAGGCCACTATCTCAAGGGTGTCGGGGGCCACTATCTCAAGGGTGTAGGGGCCACTATCTCAAGGGTGTAGGGGGCCACTATCTCAAGGGTGTCGGTGGCCACTATCTCAAGGGTGTCGGTGGCCACTATCTCAAGGGTGTCAGTGGCCACTATCTCAAGGGTGTAGGGGCCACTATCTCAAGGGTGTCGGTAGCCACTATCTCAAGGGTGTAGGGGGCCACTATCTCAAGGGTGTCGGTGGCCACTATCTCAAGGGTGTAGGGGCCACTATCTCAAGGGTGTCGGGGGCCACTATCTCAAGGGTGTCGGTAGCCACTATCTCAAGGGTGTAGGGGGCCACTATCTCAAGGGTGTCGGTGGCCACTATCTCAAGGGTGTAGGGGCCACTATCTCAAGGGTGTAGGGGGCCACTATCTCAAGGGTGTCGGTGGCCACTATCTCAAGGGTGTCGGTGGCCACTATCTCAAGGGTGTCAGTGGCCACTATCTCAAGGGTGTAGGGGCCACTATCTCAAGGGTGTCGGTAGCCACTATCTCAAGGGTGTAGGGGGCCACTATCTCAAGGGTGTCGGTGGCCACTATCTCAAGGGTGTAGGGGCCACTATCTCAAGGGTGTAGGGGGCCACTATCTCAAGGGTGTCGGTGGCCACTATCTCAAGGGTGTTGGGGGCCACTATCTCAAGGGTGTCGGTAGCCACTATCTCAAGGGTGTCGGGGCCACTATCTCAAGGGTGTAGGGGGCCACTATCTCAAGGGTGTCGGTGGCCACTATCTCAAGGGTGTTTGGGGCCACTATCTCTAGGGTGTCGGGGGCCACTATCTCAAGGGTGTCGGTGGCCACTATCTCAAGGGTGTAGGGGCCACTATCTCAAGGGTGTCGGTGGCCACTATCTCAAGGGTGTCGGTGGCCACTATCTCAAGGGTGTCGGTGGCCACTATCTCAAGGAGGTAGGGGGCCACTATCTCAAGGGGGTATGGGGCCACTATCTCAAGGGTGTCGATGGCCACTATCTCAAGGGTGTCGGTGGCCACTATCTCAAGGGTGTAGGGGCCACTATCTCAAGGGTGTCGGTGGCCACTATCTCAAGGGTGTTGGTGGCCACTATCTCAAGGGTGTCGGTGGCCACTATCTCAAGGGTGTTGGTGGCCACTATCTCAAGGGTGTCGGTGGCCACTATCTCAAGGGGGTAGGGGGCCACTATCTCAAGGGTGTCGGTGGCCACTATCTCAAGGGTGTCGGTGGCCACTATCTCAAGGGTGTAGGGGCCACTATCTCAAGGGTGTCGGTGGCCACTATCTCAAGGGGGTAGGGAGCCACTATCTCAAGGGTGTCGGTGGCCACTATCTCAAGGGTGTCGGTGGCCACTATCTCAAGGGTGTCGGTAGCCACTATCTCAAGGTTGTCGGTGGCCACTATCTCAAGGGTGTCGGTGGCCACTATCTCAAGGGTGCCGAGGCCACTATCTCAAGGGTGTCGGTGGCCAATATCTCAAGGGTGCCGAGGCCACTATCTCAAGGGTGTCGGGGGCCACTATCTCAAGGGTGTCGGGGGCCACTATCTCAAGGGTGTCGGTGGCCACTATCTCAAGGGTGTCGGTGGCCACTCTCTCAAGGGTGTCGGGGCCACTATCTCAAGGGTGTCGGTGGCCACTATCTCAAGGGTGTCGGGGCCACTATCTCAAGGGTGTCGGTGGCCACTATCTCAAGGGTGTCGGTGGCCACTATCTCACCGTCTTCAGCCTTCGTGGGCTGAGGACGTACTCGGCGCTACTCCGCCATGGAGACAGCTCCCAGCCTGGTATGTCGGGCTCTCCCCTTCCCCATCTCCTCCTCCCCACCAGGATTTATCAACATCCTCTCACCAACAGTACAGTACAAAGATTGACGATCAACCCACAACTGATATACAAAAGTGACAATTTCAACTCGAAACAAAGAAACAGATGTTAGAGAGTGACAATCAGTTCTCTATGGTGACCTGTCACGGAGGTAATACACCCAGGGTCCGCACCACCAACACTGGATGAGAAGCCAAAAAAGACTCCAAACTGCCTTATGAGAGAGATGAGGACTCCCTACTCCACCAAGGTGAGGAATTGTGAATTCCAAACTACATTACACGAGGAACAAGAACCATCTCCAACACCCTGTGTGAGCTGAAGGACCTACCCGGACCACGTGGTGGATGTGCTGAACATCTGCAGCTGTAGTGAGGAAGAGACTTACGCCCGTATTATTAAACAGCAACTTCCCTTGAAGAGGGTCGTTGTGTTTCAACCCGAGTTTTAAACTAAATGAGTCCTGAGGGACACCGCAGTACAGTACTAAACGGGGTGGTGTGGCGGTAAAATTAACTAATTCCAATATTATAAATTAATTTGATTGGAATTAGTTCATATTACCGCCACACCACCCTGTTAAGTACTGTACTGCGGTGTCCCTCAGGACTCATTTAGTTTAAAACTCGGGTTGAAACACAACGACCCTCTTGAAGGGAAGATGTTGTTTAATAATACGGGCGTTAACACTTAGGTACGACACGACAGCCATCCGAACCATGGGAAGGACTTTGTTAGCACCAATATCAGGTCACGGGACTGTTTACAAGACCAGCTCCCACAGTACCAGATCTACTGTAAAGTTAATCTATATGTTGACTCTTGGTTTCTTATATTTTTTGTATTGAAAGCTTTTGTCAGTCAAGTGACCCACTCCCCAGTTCCACCATATGTAACTTATTATCTCCGTTTATTGTATATTTTCAGCCTTCGGGCTGCCATGTTAACTTAATTAACCGTTAATTATTATTATTATTATTATTACACACACACACACACACACACACACACACACACACACACACACACACACTATTATTATTATTACACACACACACACATTTCACCCACGCAGAAGAAATACGATGGGAACAATATTTTTTCTTTCTCTCAAGGCTGTGGGACTTTGAGCTTTGTGTCTCTACTACAAACATCACGAGGTAGTTGTTGTAGATGATAAACAAATACAAGTTCTACACCTTGATGGCCGCCGAGCAAACACTGTCATCTCTCTCCCTCTCTTTACACTGCGCCAGGTAACGTTGCCTCTGTCTACCTGTGTTTACTCTTAGGTAAGGTGTTGCTATGAACAGTTTATTCGTCGGTTGAGTAATTCGTGAAACGGACCGAAAATTTTAGCTTGATTTAATGTAATGTAGCTTTTTTTGTGTAAGCTGATTTAAAAGTATTAGTCTTATGTTGACCTAACCTAACCTAACCTAACCCTCACCTCACATCTTCTTTCTTCACCTCACCCTTCTCTCCCTTCCCCTCACCCTTCTCTCCCTTCCCCTCACACACCCCTTTCCCCCTCATCACACAGCCCCCACCCCTTACCTCTCACAACTCTTCTCCCCTCACCTCACATACCCTCTTCTCCTTTCACCTCACATACCCTCTTCTCCTCTCACCTCACATACCCTCTTCTCCCCTCACTTCACATACCCTCTTCTCCCCTCACTTCACATACCCTCTTCTTCTCTCACCTCACATACCCTCTTCTCCTCTCACCTCACATACCCTCTTCTCTCACCTCTCATACCCTCTTCTCCCCTCACTTCACATACCCTCTTCTCCCCTCACTTCACATACCTTCTTCTTCTCTCACCTCACATACCCTCTTCTCCTCTCACCTCTCATACCCTCTTCTCCCCTCACCTCACATACCCTCTTCTCCTCTCACCTCACATACCCTCTTCTCCTCTCACCTCACATACCCTCTTCTCCCCTCACCTCACATACCCTCTTCTCCCCTCACTTCACATACCCTCTTCTCCCCTCACCTCACATACCCTCTTCTCCCCTCACCTCACATACCCTCTTCTCCCCTCACCTCACATACCCTCTTCTCCCTTCACCTCACATACCCTCTTCTCCCCGCACTTCACATACCCTCTTCTCCCCTCACTTCACATACCCTCTTCTCCCCTCACCTCACATACTCTCTTCTCCCCTCACCTCACACACCTTTCCTCCCCTCACCTTCATCACTCATGTGTTGTTCCCCTCACTCTTTCCCCTTCGTCATGGGCCGAAGATAATTTATCGTTCGCTTCAAAAATTTCCTCCGTGTTAGTTTGATACATTGTTATGGTCACTGTGGAGCCCCGAGGAGGCTTGTGGAACTTTGGAGAGTCTTTTGAAGCCTTGGAGGTCTTGCGAGACCTTTTGGAGTCTTTGGGAGTCTTGGCGAGCCCAGAGGAGCTTTGTAAACCCTTGGGGATTTTTGTGGAATCCTGGGGACGCTTGGGGAAGCCTGAAAAACCTTAGGGGGTTCTGTAGAGCCTTTGGAGAGTCTGTGGATCCCTGTGAAGCCCATGGGGAGTCCTGTGGAACCCCGTGAAGCCCTGTGAAGCCCTTTGGAGCCTTCTCGGGAGTCTTGTAAATCCCCGGGGAGTTTTCTTATGTATTTCCTCTTAAGATTTAAAGGGTCATTACTGTGGTTCAAAAAAGGGTTGTTAAAACCCTGAGAATACGTCAATTAGTGGTGCAAACTGTGTGTGTGTGTGTGTATGTGTGTATGTGTGTGTGTGTGTTTTGTGTGTGTGTGTGTTTGCTTTTCATTCCAGCCACTCTGCATAATAGCTGTTTCTTATGTATTTCTGTGCTTCAATAAGTAAGGTCTTTCAGCAGGGAACACTTTAGCGAGTCAACACTCTACACAGCAACCCTGAATTAATAACGAAGGTAATTAATTCTTCCTGTTCTTAAAGGCTTTGAAAGAATGGAAATACCTAACCTAATCTAACCTAATCTAACACAGACAGACAGACAGACAAACTGTCTCAGACTGTCTGTCTGTCTCAGATAGACAGACAGACAGACTGTCTGACTGTCCCAGACAGAAAGACAGACAGACAGACAGACTGTCTCAGATTGTCTGACTGTCTCAGATAGACAGACTGTCTTAAACAGACAGACTGTCTCGGACAGACAGACTGTCTCAGACAGACAGACTGTCTCAGACAGACAGACAGACAGACTGTCTCAGATTGTCTGACTGTCTCAGATAGACAGACTGTCTTAAACAGACAGACTGTCTCGGACAGACAGACTGTCTCAGACAGACAGACTGTCTCAGACAGGCAGACAGACATCTAAAAATAATACATCAAAGTAGAACCGAAAAAGAAAGAAAGCAATTAAGAACATAAAGAGGAAGAGATAAATACGTAAATGAGAAGAGAAAGGTGGAGACAAATACATAAGTGAGAAGAGAGAGAGAGAGAAGCGGGAGACCTTCAGGGAGACTCACCCTCTGAATGTCAAATCAAATCTGGCCACGTGAACTCTGAACCCGAGAGACCGAAGGCTATTGATCTATCAGTGGTGAGAGAGAGAGAGAGAGAGAGAGAGAGAGAGAGAGAGAGAGAGAGTGTGTGTGTGATAAGGAAAGAGACCCAGAGAGAGAGTGTGTGATAAAGAGACCCAGAGAGAGAGTGTGTGATAAAGAGACCCAGAGAGAGAGTGTGTGATAAGATAAGACACCCAGAGAGAGAGTGTGTGTGATAAGGAAAGAGACCCAGAGAGAGAGTGTGTGATAAAGAAAGAGACCCAGAGAGAGAGTGTGTGATAAAGAGACCCAGAGAGAGAGTGTGTGATAAGGAAAGAGACCCAGAGAGAGAGTGTGTGATAAAGAAAGAGACCCAGAGAGAGAGTGTGTGATAAAGAGACCCAGAGAGAGAGTGTGTGATAAGGAAAGAGACCCAGAGAGAGAGAGTGTGTGATAAAGAGACCCAGAGAGAGAGTGTGTGATAGGGAAAGAGACCCAGAGAGAGAGTGTGTGATAAGGAAAGAGACCCAGAGAGAGAGTGTGTGATAAGGAAAGAGACCCAGAGAGAGAGTGTGTGATAAGGAAAGAGACCCAGAGAGAGAGTGTGTGATAAAGAGACCCAGAGAGAGAGTGTGTGATAAGATAAGAGACCCAGAGAGAGAGTGTGTGATAAAGAAAGAGACCCAGAGAGAGAGTGTGTGATAAGATAAGAGACCCAGAGAGAGAGTGTGTGATAAAGAAAGAGACCCAGAGAGAGAGTGTGTGATAAGATAAGAGACCCAGAGAGAGAGTGTGTGATAAAGAGACCCAGAGAGAGAGAGTGTGATAAGATAAGAGACCCAGAGAGAGAGTGTGTGATAAAGAAAGAGACCCAGAGAAAGAGTGTGTGATAAGATAAGAGACCCAGAGAGAGAGAGTGTGTGATAAAGAGACCCAGAGAGAGAGTGTGTGATAAAGAAAGAGACCCAGAGAGAGAGAGTGTGATAAAGAAAGAGACCCAGAGAGAGAGTGTGTGATAAAGAGACCCAGAGAGAGAGTGTGTGATAAAGAGACCCAGAGAGAGAGTGTGTGATAAGGAAAGAGACCCAGAGAGAGAGTGTGTGATAAAGAAAGAGACCCAGAGAGAGAGTGTGTGATAAAGAGACCCAGAGAGAGAGTGTGTGATAAGATAAGAGACCCAGAGAGAGAGTGTGTGATAAGATAAGAGACCCAGAGAGAGAGTGTGTGATAAGATAAGAGACCCAGAGAGAGAGTGTGTGATAAAGAAAGAGACCCAGAGAGAGAGTGTGTGATAAGATAAGAGACCCAGAGAGAGAGTGTGTGATAAGATAAGAGACCCAGAGAGAGAGTGTGTGATAAGGAAAGAGACCCAGAGAGAGAGTGTGTGATAAGATAAGAGACCCAGAGAGAGAGTGTGTGATAAGATAAGAGACCCAGAGAGAGAGTGTGTGATAAGATAAGAGACCCAGAGAGAGAGAGAGTGATAAAGAAAGAGACCCAGAGAGAGAGTGTGTGATAAGATAAGAGACCCAGAGAGAGAGTGTGTGATAAGATAAGAGACCCAGAGAGAGAGTGTGTGATAAGATAAGAGACCCAGAGAGAGAGTGTGTGATAAAGAAAGAGACCCAGAGAGAGAGTGTGTGATAAGATAAGAGACCCAGAGAGAGAGTGTGTGATAAGATAAGAGACCCAGAGAGAGAGTGTGTGATAAGGAAAGAGACCCAGAGAGAGAGTGTGTGATAAGATAAGAGACCCAGAGAGAGAGTGTGTGATAAGATAAGAGACCCAGAGAGAGAGAGAGTGTGATAAAGAAAGAGACCCAGAGAGAGAGTGTGTGATAAGATAAGAGACCCAGAGAGAGAGTGTGTGATAAGATAAGAGACCCAGAGAGAGAGTGTGTGATAAGATAAGAGACCCAGAGAGAGAGTGTGTGATAAAGAAAGAGACCCAGAGAGAGAGTGTGTGATAAGATAAGAGACCCAGAGAGAGAGTGTGTGATAAGATAAGAGACCCAGAGAGAGAGTGTGTGATAAGGAAAGAGACCCAGAGAGAGAGTGTGTGATAAGATAAGAGACCCAGAGAGAGAGTGTGTGATAAGATAAGAGACCCAGAGAGAGAGTGTGTGATAAGATAAGAGACCCAGAGAGAGAGAGTGTGATAAAGAAAGAGACCCAGAGAGAGAGTGTGTGATAAGATAAGAGACCCAGAGAGAGAGTGTGTGATAAGATAAGAGACCCAGAGAGAGAGTGTGTGATAAGATAAGAGACCCAGAGAGAGAGTGTGTGATAAAGAGACCCAGAGAGAGAGTGTGTGATAAGGAAAGAGACCCAGAGAGAGAGTGTGTGATAAGATAAGAGACCCAGAGAGAGAGTGTGTGATAAGATAAGAGACCCAGAGAGAGAGTGTGTGATAAAGAAAGAGACCCAGAGAGAGAGTGTGTGATAAGATAAGAGACCCAGAGAGAGAGTGTGTGATAAGATAAGAGACCCAGAGAGAGAGTGTGTGATAAGGAAAGAGACCCAGAGAGAGAGTGTGTGATAAGATAAGAGACCCAGAGAGAGAGTGTGTGATAATATAAGAGACCCAGAGAGAGAGTGTGTGATAAAGAAAGAGACCCGGAGAGAGAGTGTGTGATAAGATAAGAGACCCAGAGAGAGAGTGTGTGATAAGATAAGAGACCCAGAGAGAGAGAGTGTGATAAAGAAAGAGACCCAGAGAGAGAGTGTGTGATAAGATAAGAGACCCAGAGAGAGAGTGTGTGATAAGATAAGAGACCCAGAGAGAGAGTGTGTGATAAGATAAGAGACCCAGAGAGAGAGTGTGTGATAAAGAGACCCAGAGAGAGAGTGTGTGATAAGATAAGAGACCCAGAGAGAGAGTGTGTGATAAGATAAGAGACCCAGAGAGAGAGTGTGTGATAAAGAGACCCAGAGAGAGAGTGTGTGATAAGGAAAGAGACCCAGAGAGAGAGTGTGTGATAAGATAAGAGACCCAGAGAGAGAGTGTGTGATAAGATAAGAGACCCAGAGAGAGAGAGTGTGATAAAGAAAGAGACCCAGAGAGAGAGTGTGTGATAAGGAAAGAGACCCAGAGAGAGAGTGTGTGATAAGATAAGAGACCCAGAGAGAGAGTGTGTGATAAGATAAGAGACCCAGAGAGAGAGTGTGTGATAAGGAAAGAGACCCAGAGAGAGAGTGTGTGATAAGGAAAGAGACCCAGAGAGAGAGTGTGTGATAAGATAAGAGACCCAGAGAGAGAGTGTGTGATAAGATAAGAGACCCAGAGAGAGAGAGTGTGTGATAAGGAAAGAGACCCAGAGAGAGAGTGTGTGATAAGATAAGAGACCCAGAGAGAGAGTGTGTGATAAGATAAGAGACCCAGAGAGAGAGTGTGTGATAAGGAAAGAGACCCAGAGAGAGAGTGTGTGATAAGGAAAGAGACCCAGAGAGAGAGTGTGTGATAAAGAGACCCAGAGAGAGAGTGTGTGATAAGGAAAGAGACCCAGAGAGAGAGTGTGTGATAAGGAAAGAGACCCAGAGAGAGAGTGTGTGATAAGATAAGAGACCCAGAGAGAGAGTGTGTGATAAGGAACGAGACCCAGAGAGAGAGTGTGTGTGATAAGGAAAGAGACCCAGAGAGAGAGTGTGTGATAAGATAAGAGACCCAGAGAGAGAGTGTGTGATAAGGAACGAGACCCAGAGAGAGAGTGTGTGATAAGGAACGAGACCCAGAGAGAGAGTGTGTGATAAGGAAAGAGATCCAGAGAGAAGTCTCTCTCCTACTGGGGACTGACGTGACTGTTCCCAGGTGACCTCACCTAGGTACCTTCTTAACCCCTGATAATCCGCCAACCGAAAGTTTGGGACTCTGACCATATTGTCATTGTTTTTCGTTTCCCAATTTAGGGTGAACCTGATTTCTCTGTCATCACTGTTACCTAGTTCTTCCCCTACTGTGATATCTCTGATAATATTTTCTTTATTTGTTAATACTAGGTCTAATATATTGTCACCTCTAGTAGGTTCTGTAATTAGTTGTTTCAAAAAATTGTCCTGTACTGCGTCTAGGAAGTCTTCAGATTCATAGTCGCCTACAATGTTGTCCCAGTCAATATTTCTGAAGTTGAAATCCCCCATAATGCATAGGTTGTTATATTTTGCTGCCCTACTCATTTCCTGCCATATAGACTGAGCTGCTGCTTTCCCAAGACCTGGAGGCCTGTAAATCACTTCCATAATTAGTTTTTCTCTTCCGCAATTTTCTACCCATGCAGACTCGGTTCCTATTTCACCCTTTATTGAATTATTAATACAACATTTTAATGTATCCTTGACGAAGAGTGTGACCCCACCCCCCTTCCTACCTTCCCTGTCCTTGTGAAAAAGGTTGTACCCTTCTATGTGGTACTCTGATAAAAAGTTCTTGCTCGCCAGATTCATCCAAGTTTCGGTGATTGCTATAACGTCTATATTCTCGGTACATACAACCGCTCTCAGCAAGTCTATTAAATTTATATCGCTATTACTGTTTGTATAGTATACGTCTAAACCTGACCTCTACTCGTTAAATTTAATCCGTTTACGCTACCGTTCACGGCCTGAATATAGGTGCACAATAAACTAGCCGCCGTATGTGGCAAAATACAAAAGCGGATACCCGCCTTTTTTATTACATACCAGGCAACATCTCACGCACACACACACGTATAGATGATCAGTAAGGAGAAGTCTCGACCTGAGCCCTGACAGAACGTTACAGGTGTACTATTTCGTCAGACCGCGGTGAGGAACTATATGAGAGTGATTTAGGAAGTTATATTTATGTTCCATATAACACATTTGGTGTGTGTCTGTCTGTCTGTCTGTCTGTCTGTCTGTCAGTCTCTCTGTCTGTCTGTAAATAGGTTAGTTTAGGTTAGTTTTTATTTGGAATAAGCTGGAGTTGAGATTCTTCAGGTGATCCAAAACACTAAAGTTATTATCCAGCGTAATCCTCCCACACACCCCAGCAAAATGATTCACAATGGAGACTGATTAATGAATGCTTGTGTTGTGATAATAATTCCTCTTATTGATTAACGAACTTTAAATAAAATGGGACGAGGTTGAGTGATGGTTGTTGAACTGATATAGAAATGTTTTAAGTGGTAGTAGATATAGTGTAAAATAAGTCATTGGGTGATAATGTACTTGTGTAGTATCCAATTTAGTTCACTTGTATGTTGCTGAGGAAATTATTCAATCAGGATTTTTTTTACAAGGATGATTGGCGTACCTGAAGTCGATGATCGTTTTTTTTTTTATAATAATGGTTACTCTTTCTGTAATGAGAATGGCCAGACTCAAGGGTCACCTAGGCGTGAATTTGTTTAAGGTGTTGAAGCTGTCGCCAACACAACAACCACACCCTGAGTTTTTGAGCTGAGTGACCCAGTATCAAGGAATAGTCCGAAAAGACCGCTCAAGTTGCCAACTGCACTGCCTAACCATTACCCCGGAATTCGACACGCGAATCGATTAACATCCAGGTCTCCAATTACTGCTGGGTAGACAGAGGCAAATGGCGTAAAGAAACTTGACCATGGTCTCACCCTGCCTGGGAATGGAACACGGGTTCACTCGCTTGCGAGGCGAGCAAGCTGAGAATTACACTGTTGGTCGCCAACGTACACACACACACACACACACACACACACACACACACACACACACACACTAACTATTGCTACTACTTTGCTGTCACTCAGGATCGAGTATGACGATCATGCAGCTATGATACAATGATATGAGTTATTAAGGATGTTACTACGTTGGTGCGTTTTAAGGTGACTGAAGACGCCGATACGATACCGGCAGAATTGTTCACAGATGTTGCCCATGTAGATGGCTCCATCTAGTGCGGGAGGGGCTGCGGCAGTGTCTTTCCGGCGCTGGCGCTTGTCTGCCTCGGTTTGCAGTCGGGCTAATTCGATAGTATTGACACCTTCTCGTGTGGTGATCCTCCAAGCGTTATGGTGTGGAGTGATTGTCTCCCAGGTGAGGGGGTCGATTTGGCACTTTTTCAGGTTTGTCTTAAGACTATTCTTATAACTTTTCCGTTCCTCACCTGCATTACGTTTACTATTCGTTAGGTGACTGCAAAGTAGTTGCTTTGGCAGTCTACTGTCGTCCATGCGGGTAACATGGCCAGTCCAACGTAGTTGCTCATGGATAATGGTAGCCTCGATGCTCCTACAGTTAGTGTCAACAAGAATACTGCATTTGTTCTCTTGTCTTCCCGGCGAACTCGGAGGATGGAACGTAGACTACGTTGGTGAAAGTTTTTAAGTGCCTTGAGGTGCCTCTTGTATGTGACCCACGTCTCACTGCCATATAGTAGGTTGGGGAGGACCACTGCTCGATATACGTGCAACTTTATAGATAATTTCAGCTCCACACACACACACACACTTAATATCTTAATTCATGTCGTCTACAATTAGTTCCCCTGATCGGTTCGGAGGGTTTGGAGTCATTGGTGTAAAGCTGTCCTCTTCTGTGCCTCAGCCAGTGATATTAGTACTAAGGATAAGCTGTTTAGCCTCATGCTCTTGTGTCTGTTTCAGAGACTCGAGAGTGGCATGTCATGTACCGTGGGAATAGTTAAAGGGATCAGGTTTTTATTCTCACCTCCACGTTCACATCTCAGATAACCCCCAAGTTTGTTATGACTCTTCCTGGACAGTGTATTTTTATCTTCCAATAGGATATGTTATGGTGTATCTCTTGTTAGAACGAGGGAACAAATAATATATTGAATAATGGCAGGTTGAGGGAGAGGGCGATGTACTGTATAGAACTAAACAAATAATGTTTTGGAAATATAGTTTTTTAACATTCAGTGCCATAATATCCTGAAAGGTACTGTTAACTTTAATAATTTTGCGTTACCGTTCACAGGAGGAGTAAGGGGGTGCATAATAAACTAACTGCCGTATGTGGCAAAATTCAAAAGCGGATACCCGCCTTTTTTATTACATACCAGGCAACATCTCACACACACACACACGTATAGATGATCAGTAAGGAGAAGTCTCGACCTGAGCCCTGACAGAACGTTACAGGTGTACTATTTCGTCAGACCGCGGTGAGGAAGTATATGAGAGTGACTTTGGAAGTTATATTTATGTTCCATATAACATATATAGGGTTTATGTGTGTGTGTGTGTGTGTGTGTGTTTGTCGGTCTGTCTGTGTGTCTGTCTGTCTGTCTGTAAAAAAGTTAGGTTAGGTTAGTTTTTATTTGGAATAAGCTGGAGTTGAGATTCTTCAGGTGATCCAAAACACTAAAGTTATTATCCAGCGTAATCCTCCCACACACCCCAGCAAAATGATTCACATTGGAGACTGATTAATGAATGCTTGTGTTGTGATAATAATTCCTCTTATTGATTAACGAACTTTAAATAAAATGGGACGAGGTTGAGTGATGGTTGTTGAACTGATATAGAAATGTTAAGTGGTAGTAGATATAGTGTAAAATAAGTCATTGGGTGATAATGTAGTTGTGTAGTGTCCAAGTTTGGTTCACTTGTATGTTACTGAGGAAATTATTCAATCATTCAATCAGAATTATCTTTGTGTTTTGTTGCACGCACACGCCGACACGTACACGCAAAAGCACCCATACACACACACACACACACACACACACACACACACACACACACACACACACACACACTACCGATAGCGAGAGAATGATGCTAAACATGAGAAATAGAGAGATATACTAAACTTAAAAGAGAGAGAGAGATAGATTGAGTGAGACATAAGAGACGCTCACAGGCGAAGATAGGAGAAGGTAGACTTAGGCGAAAGTTAGGTGAACAAAGGCGAAGACAGACAAAATTAGGCGAAGACAGACAGAATTGGCAAAGGTAGACAAAAATAGGTGAAGATATGTGACAGAGGAAGGAAGAAAACTCCTATTTAATATTTTCTATACAATCTGTGAGAGAAATAAACCCGAGGTATCTTATGACTGTAATCTATTTATTCATAATTTAGAAGATAAAAAAAGAGAATTTCTATATATACTTATTTTTTACTTAGAAAAACAAACCAATACATTGTAGACCTTTTTGGTGAGAGTTGGTATATATTTTATTTATTTTATTTATTTATTTACATTATACTTATTTTTTTATTGTGTTTATATTGTAATTTATTTATTTTTTATTGTACAATTTATATTAATTATTTTTTTTTGTACTTTATTTTGCTGGTGAACGTAAGGGTGGGGGGAATTTATAGTGAGGGGTTGGTACTGTACAGCTTGGGAGGAAGGAAGGAAGGAAGCCATTAGTCTCTCTCTCTCTCTCTCTCTCTCTCTCTCTCTCTCTCTCTCTCTCTCTCTCTCTCTCTCTCTCTGGTCTTTCTTGTTTCTGTCGTTACTTTTCTTCCATTTTATACCTCCTCTGTTTCCTTTCAATAACTTCTCTCTTTCTTTTGCTCTTACTCCTGCTGTTATTCCTCCTCCTCCTCCTCCCTGCCGCACTCAACACCAAACGTCCAGACAGCAACAACAACAACATCCTCCTCCCATAACCCAGCCATGATTAGTATCTTCTGGTACACCAACCCTCTTAATTACAACCTAAATAACCAATAATTACAACCTACGTCTATAACTCACTAATTACCGGACTTTAATTGTAGGTAGTAAAGGTAGACACAAACATAGGCGTTAATTACCCTTATTAAGAATTACAATTACCCTCTCATAAGATAATTACTATTATGTACTGTTAGGTAGTTATGGAGGTGCTTTCATTTAGTACGTTCAGTTAAAACAGTCACTACTAACTGTCAACAAAGAGTAATGTAGTGTTGTTGTAACTGTCTGGGTCCTGTTACTGGCATATACAGTTAACCATTCCAATCAGCAGCCCCTCACAACCACTCAGAACTACTCACAACCAATCAGAACTACTCACAACGTCTCACAGTCACTCACAACTCTTCACAACTTCTTACAACCTCCTCAGAGACACTCATGACTTCTCACAATCACTCTTAACTCTTTATAACTACTCCTCTCATTACAATCTCTCACAACCATTAATATCCACTCACTTCACCTCATAACTCTTCACAACCCCTCACAACTTCTCATAACCACTCACAACCACTCAAAACCCCCCATAACCACTCAAAACAACTCACAACCACTCATAACCACTCACAACCACTCAAACACCCTCATAACCACTTACAACTCCTCATAACCAGTCATGACCACTCACAACTACTCCTAACCACTCACAAACAAACCAATTGTGGCCAGAATTCATGAGCTGCTCATTACAAGGGAAAGTTCGCTTAAGTGGGTTTTGATTCGACAAGTTCCTCTGATGCGTCTTAGTATTATTGGCTGTGGTAATTGCTCTTTGCTGTGGAATGTTGTTTAATGTGGGTGATGTTTGATGTGTTGCTGTGGAATGTTGTTTAATGTGGGTGATGTTTGATGTGTTGCTGTGGAATGTTGTTTACTGTGGGTGATGTTTGATGTGTTGCTGTGGAATGTTGTTTAGTGTGGGTGATGTTTGATGTGTTGCTGTGGAATGTTGTTTGATGTGGGAGATGTTTGATGTGTTGCTGTGGAATGTTGTTTAATGTGGGTGATGTTTGATGTGTTGCTGTGGAATGTTGTTTACTGTGGGTGATGTTTGATGTGTTGCTGTGGAATGTTGTTTAATGTGGGTGATGTTTGATGTGTTGCTGTGGAATGTTGTTTAATGTGGGTGATGTTTGCTGTGTTGCTGTGGAAGTTGTTTAATGTGGGTGATGTTTGCTGTGTTGCTGTGGAATGTTGTTTAATGTGGGAGATGTTTGATGTGTTGCTGTGGAATGCTGTTTAATGTGGGTGATGTTTGATGTGTTGCTGTGGAATGTTGTTTAATGTGGGTGATGTTTGATGTGTTGAAGTGGAATGTTTATTGTGGGTAATGTTTGCTGTGTTGCTGTGGAATGTTGTTTAATGTGGGTGATGTTTGATATGTTGCTGTGGAATGTTGTTTAATGTGGGTGATGTTTGATGTGTTGCTGTGGAATGTTGTTTAATGTGGGTAATGTTTGCTGTGTTGCTGTGGAATGTTGTTTAATGTGGGTAATGTTTGATGTGTTGCTGTGCTCTAGTGATTATTACTGAAGGTGGTGCTGTGATGCTGTACTGTAGGTAATTGTTTTATCCATATACAGTACATATTATATATATAAATGTATATGCAATATATGTAAACTCGATGCAGGTAAAATATTTTGGTTGGTCCGTAACTTCATAGTGTAGCAGTAGTGTGTCCAGCGGCCACACACACACACACACACACACACACACACATAATGATGTTGTTTTAAAACTTAATCATGGAAGTTAGGTAGAACATTGTACTCTTGGCCTCAACCCACCTCTCTCTCTCTCTCTCTCTCTCTCTCTCTCTCTCTCTCTCTCTCTCTCTCTCTCTCTCTCTCTCTCTCTCTCTCTCTCATTATAGCATACTCTTATATCACCTAAGTTATATCTAAGTAGTTTGGTATATCGTTAAAACACCCAAAATACGAGACTCAGGTCACGTTCTTATTTACTATACTCAGGTCAGGTTAGGTTAGATCAGGTCAGGTCAGGTCAGGTCAGGTCCAGTTAGGTTAGGTCAGATCCGGTCAGGTCAGGTCAGGTCCAGTTAGGTTAGGTCAGATCCGGTCAGGTCAGGTCAGGTCCAGTTAGGTTAGGTCAGATCCGGTCAGGTTAGGTCAGGTTAGGTTAGGTTACATCAGGTCAGCCAATTCCCTTCCTCAATTCTCAAAAGTCAATCACTAACCTCATCTCACCTCGCTTCACCTCACCTCACCTCACCTCACCTCGCCTCGCCTCACGTTCCCTCACCTCACCTCGCCTCACGTTACCTCACCTTGGGTATTTTTGTTTACTAGAGAACCAGGTGAAGTTAGACAGGTGAGGGACGGTGAGGGAGAGTTGCAAATATCAACCTCAATATTTCAATACTACGTTAAGTTAAGCCTTGTTGCATGGTTGTTTTGTTTGGGTAGTTTTTTCTGTCTGTGTCTGTCTGTCTTTTTTTTGTCCAGTTTAACCTTTCTAATTTTTTTGTTATTATACAGTGTTGCAGAATTTTAATCCCAGCATTGCAAAATGGCGTTAATTTAATCCTTGTTGCATTTTAGTTACGGTTTGCTCTCTCTCTCTCTCTCTCTCTCTCTCTCTCTCTCTCTCTCTCTCCACCACTTAAAGGGTGAGGGAGAAACACAACACCGCAAGTTCTTAAACAAACACTCCCTCCCTCCCTCCTTCCACCACTCCCTCCCTTCCTCCCTCCCCCCCACACTTTCTCCTATATTCTCCCTCTCTCCCTCTCTCTTTCCCACGCCTCCTCCTACATTCTCCCTCTTCCTCCCTTCCTCCTACACATTCTTCTTTTCCCTCCACCCCTCCTTCTCACACTTCCTTCTGCACTCACTTCGTCCGTCTTTCTTTCCTACGCTTCCTCCTTCCTTCCCTCCCTCATTGTCTCCCACGTTCCCTTATCTCCTTCTTCCTCATTTCTTTCTTTCTTTCTCTCGTTTCTTCTACATCTCCTCCCTCCATCCCACCCTCTTTGTTTCCTTCCCTCCCTCTTTGTTTCCTTCCCTCCCTCCCTCTTTGTATCCCTCCCTCCCTCCCTCTTTGTATCCATCCCTCCCTCCCTCTTTGTACCCATCCCTCCCTCCCTCCTTCCCTCCCTCCCTCCCTCCCTCTCACACCCAGTTACCAAAACAACAAAATTTAAAATTAACGTTAAAAAAAAAAAGGAAAAATAAATTGAAGTCTTGTGGGAACGACATTGTGACGGAGCCTTTGTTGGTAGTGAACCATTTCTCTCAGACACATATTTTCTTGACACATTCTCCTGACGCTGAGACATTTTTCTGACACTAAGACATAATTTTTTGACACTTTCTCCTGACGCTGAGACATTTTTCTGACACTAAGACATAATTTTTTGACACTTTCTCCTGACACTGACACATACTCCTGACAGACATATTCCTGACAGTGAGACATTTTCAGAAAATAAAATAATTTCGAACATTTGTGAGACATTACTGAAGTGAGACATAGATGTTTTAGTGAACTTCTTACTAACATTCATCTTTAAGCTTTCTGACACACACACACACACACACACACACACACACACACACACACACACACACACACGTTGTTGATCTAATCAAGTTATGTCTCATTGTTTACGAATCGCCTTTTATTATTATCTATAAACACGACCTTCACTCCCTCCCTCACTTACTCACTCACTCACTCATTCCCTTCCTCCCGCCTACCCTACCCTACCCTCCCTCCCTCCCTCCCTCCCGCCTACCCTACCCTACCCTCCCTCACTCACTCACTCACTCACTCCCTCCCTCCCGCCTACCCTACCCTCCCTCACTCACTCACTCACTCCCTCCCGCCTACCCTACCCTACCCTCCCTCACTCCCTCCCTCCCTCCCTCCCTCACTCACTCACTCACTCACTCACTCCCTCCCGCCTACCCTACCCTACCCTCCCTCCCTCACTCACTCACTCACTCACTCCCTCCCGCCTACCCTACCCTCCCTCACTCACTCACTCACTCACTCCCTCCCGCCTACCCTACCCTCCCTCCCTCCCTCCCTCCCGCCTACCCTACCCTTCCTCCCTCACTCACTCCCTACCCTACCCTACCCTACCCTCCCTCCCTCCCTCCCTCCCGCCTACCCTACCCTTCCTCCCTCACTCACTCCCTACCTTACCCTACCCTACCCTACCCTACCCTACCCTACCCTACCCTACCCTCCCTCCCTCCCTCACTCACTCCCTACCCTACTCTACCCTACCCTTCCTCCCTCACTCACTCCCTACCCTACCCTACCCTACCCTACCCTACTCTACCCTACCTCCCTCCCTCACTCACTCCCTACCCTACCCTACCCTACCCTCCCTCACTCACCCCCTCCCTACCCTACCCTACCCTACCCTACCCTACCCTACCCTCCCTCCCTCCCTCCCTCCCTCCCTCCCTCCTTCCCGCCTACCCTACCCTTCCTCCCTACCCTACCCTACCCTACCCTACCCTACCCTCCCCTCCCTCCCTCCCTCCCTCCCTCACTCACTCCCTACCCTACCCTACCCTACCCTCCCTCACTCACTCCCTCCCTCCCGCCTACCCTACTCTACCCTACCCTACCCTACCCTCCCTCCATCACTCACTCCCTCCCTCACTCACTCCCTAACCTACCCTACCCTACCCTACCCTACCCTCCCTTCCTTCCTCCCTCCCTCCCTCCCTCACTCCCTACCCTACTCTACCCAACCCTACCCTCCCTCACTCACTCACTCCCTACCCTACCCTACCCTACCTCCCTCCCTCACTCACTCCCTACCTACCCTACTCTACCCTACCCTCCCTCACTCACTCCCTACCCTACCCTACCCTACCCTACCCTACCCTACCCTACCCTCCCCTCCCCCTCCCCTCCCTCCCTCCCTCCCTCCCTCCCTCCCGCCTACCCTACCCTTCCTCCCTCACTCACTCCCTACCCTACTCTACCCTACCCTACCCTCCATCCCTCCCTCTCTCCCTCTCTAGCCTACCCTACCCTTCCTCCCTCCTTACCCTCCCTCCCTCCTCCCACCTTCCCTTCCCCCCTTCCTCCCACCTTCCCTCCCACCTTCCCTCCCCCCTTCCTCCCACCTTCCCTCCCTCCCTTCGGCGACTACATAACATAGGGTGGCTGGGGAGTTGGACCTCGCTAATCACTGCGCCAGTAATTAGTAGAACCCTAAGCCTTGATTATCAAAGCCGAGTAATTAACAGATAAACAGGCTGGTGGGATGATACAGGCTGGTAGGATGATACAGGATGATACAGGCTGGTAGGATGATACAGGATGATACAGGCTGGTAGGATGATACAGGATGATACAGGCTGGTAGGATGATACAGGATGATACAGGCTGGTAGGATGATACAGGATGATACAGGCTAGTAGGATGATACAGACCTCTCTCTCTCTCTCTCTCTCTCTCTCTCTCTCTCTCTCTCTCTCTCTCTCTCTCTCTCTCTCCATATCTTTCACAAAATCTAATCAAGGTGTCCGTGTCGACCATCAATGAAGTAAAGTGCATTACTCCTCTTGTCGTGGTC
>CAUDMG010004128.1:202500-215000 GCA_958450375.1 Homarus gammarus | reverse complement strand
AAGGGTAGGGAGGAGTGGGAGAAGGAAGAGGAAGAAGGGGAAAAGAGGGGACTTAGAGAGGAAGAATGGGAAGAGGAAGAGGAGGAGGAGGGAAAGGGGAATACTGAAGGGAGGAGTGGGCGGAGGAAGGGAAGAGAGGAGGACCACCACCACTAAAAATCACAGTTCATTTAATAAGGTAAAAAATCACATCCATTAAGATAAGAAATACACCCATGTCCCCCTTCCCCTCGTGAAGGAGAGGTCATTATAGCACTCTCTTGACCTTACAGCCCTCAGTAGTGTGTTTTATTGTGTGTGTTTACGAGGGGAACCGCTTCAAGTAAGGGCCAGAATATGGTGACTCTTGCACTGGCACTTTGTCTTGGCACTGGTACTCTTGTTTGGCACTGGCGCTCTGGCTTGGCACTGGCGCTCTTGTTTGGCACTGGCGCTCTGGTTTGGCACTGGTACTCTTGTTTGGCACTGGCGCCCTGGCTTGGCACTGACACCCTGGCTTACCCTTGTGTAACTCTGGTACTCTGGCCTGGCACTCTTCTCACTCCCGCTTCTCTCTTTTCTTCTCACTCCCGCTTCTCTCTTTCTCTTCTCCTCACGTCCACTTCTCCTAACCTACTTTCTTCACTACCTCTTCTTCCCACTTATATGCCCCGTTTCACTTCTTCCTCCCGCTTCATGTACACTTCAGGGCTGTGTTGGTTCACCCTGACAACATTTATTTGAGTTTGACTTTGTTCCTGAGAGTTATCATTATGTGTGTCGAGTAGAGAGAGAGAGAGAGAGAGAGGGGGGGGAGGTGGGGGAAGAGTGGGTATCGGGGAATACGGTAGAAAAGGAAGGGAGGAAGGCAAAGAGAGAAAGCGAAAGAGAGAATAGGGAGGAAGAGAGAGAAAGAGGTGGGATAGGAAGGTAGGAAGGCAGGTAGAGAAAGAGAGGGATGGTGAGGAAGAGAGAGATAGAAATGATGGGGAGGAAGGGAGAGAGGGATAGGGATAGGGAGGAAGGTAGAGAGAAAGAGAGAGAAATAGGTAGGAAGGTAGAGAAAGAGAGAGAGAGAGAGAGGCGTCAGTCACGCTCAAAAAATAATTCCATTGGGACTCAATTGTTTGCTTTTCATCTGCAGGACGAACAGCGACCGACCATTTTTTTTTCTATCTAGTTCAAGGAAAAAGTTGAAATCCCATCTTTTTTACTTTACACACACACACACACACACACAGTTACACACACACACACACACACACACACACACACACACACACACAGTTACACACACACACACACACACACAGTTACACACACACACACAGTTACACACACACACACACACACACACAGTTACACACACACACACACACACACACAGTTACACACACACACACACACACACACACACACACACACACACACAGCTCGTATTATGAAACACACTTCCAAGATAAGGTTAGGTAAGGTCAAGTTAGGCTAGTTAAGGTAAGGTTAGGTTTGGTTAGTTTGCAGGTAGGTTATGTTAGGGTAGGTCTGGTGAGGATAGGTCTGGTGAGGTTTGGTCTGGTGAGGTTAGGTCTGGTGAGGTTAGGTCTGGTGAGGTTAGGTCTGGTTAGGTTAGGTTTGGTGAGGTTAGGTTAGGTCTGGTGAGGTTAGGTCTGGTGAGGTTTGGTCATGTGAGGTTAGGTCTGGTGAGGTTAGGTCTGGTGAGGTTAGGTCTGGTTAGGTTAGGTTTGGTGAGGTTAGGTTAGGTCTGGTGAGGTTAGGTCTGGTTAGGTTAGGTCTGGTGAGGTTGGGTTAGGTCTGGTTAGGTTAGGTCTGGTTAGGTTAGGTCTGATGAGGTTAGGTTAGGTCTGGTGAGGTTAGGTCTGGTGAGGTTAGGTCTGGTTAGGTTAGGTCTGGTGAGGTTAGGTCTGGTTAGGTTTGGTCTGGTTAGGTTAGGCCTGGTGAGGTTAGGTCTGGTGAGGTTAAGTCTGGTTAGGTTTTGTCTGGTGAGGTTAGGTCTGGTTAGGTTTGGTCTGGTTAGGTTAGGTCTGGTGAGGTTAGGTCTGGTGAGGTTAGGTCTGGTTAGGTTTGGTCTGGTGAGGTTAGGTCTGGTTAGGTTTGGTCTGGTTAGGTTAGGTCTGGTGAGGTTAGGTTAGGTCTCGTGAGGTTAGGTCTGGTTAGGTTTGGTCTGGTGAGGTTAGGTCTGGTTAGGTTAGGTCTGGTGAGGTTAGGTTATGTTAGGGTAGGTCTGGTGAGGTTAGGTTAGGTCTGGTGGGGTTAGGTCTGGTTAGGTTAGGTCTGGTGAGGTTAGGTCTGGTTAGGTTAGGTCTGGTGAGGTTAGGTTAGGTCTGGTGAAGTTAGGTCTGGTTAGGTTAGATCTGGTGAGGTTAGGTTAGGTCTGGTGAGGTTAGGTCTGGTGAGGTTAGGTCTGGTGAGGTTTGGTCTGGTGAGGTTTGGTCTGGCGAGGTTTGGTCTGGTGAGGTTAGGTCTGGTTAGGTTTGGTCTGGTGAGGTTAGGTCTGGTTAGGTTAGGTCTGGTGAGGTTAGGTCTGGTTAGGTTAGGTCTGGTGAGGTTAGGTCTTGTGAGGTTAGGTTAGGTCTGGTGAGGTTAGGTCTGGTGAGGTTAGGTCTGGTGAGGTTAGGTTAGGTCTGGTGAGGTTAGGTCTGGTTAGGTTTGGTCTGGTGAGGTTAGGTCTGGTTAGGTTTGGTCTGGTCTGGTTAGGTTAGGTCTGGTGAGGTTAGGTCTGGTGAGGTTAGGTTAGGTCTGGTGAGGTTTGGTCTGGTGAGGTTAGGTTAGGTCTGGTGAGGTTAGGTTAGGTCTGGTGAGGTTAGGTCTGGTGAGGTTAGGTTAGGTCTGGTTAGGTTTGGTCTGGTGAGGTTAGGTCTGGTGAGGTTAGGTCTGGTGAGGTTAGGTTAGGTCTGGTGAGGTTAGGTCTGGTGAGGTTAGGTTAGGTCTGGTGAGGTTAGGTCTGTTTATCCCTCTCCCGGGTGCCGCCCAACATCACGTATTCTGATCAATTAATTAATTATTGGCAGTGAACCACCATGGTCGGTGCTCCCTCAGTTACCTGCTACACTTTTGCTCAATATCTTAGTCAAAGGGTTATGTGTGTGTCTGTCTGTGATGATTGTATGGTGGGTGGTCTGTCTGTTTGTCTGTCTCTCGTTTTATCTGTTTTTCTGTCAATATGTGTCTGTATGTCTGTCTCTGTTCTCTCTCTCTCTCTCTCTCTCTCTCTCTCTCTCTCTCCTTCTCTCACTCCGGCTCCTCAGTTTCCTCAAAGACTCCCTCGAGACAGTGAGCAAGACACAGGCATCACAGTAGTGCCTGATAGTGCCACCCAGGGATGAGCTTCACCAGTGCCACCCAGGGATGAGCTTCACCAGTGCCACCCAGGGATGAGCTTCACCAGTGCCACCCAGGGATGAGCTTCACCAGTGCCGCCCAGGGATGAGCTTCACCAGTGCCACCCAGGGATGAGCTTCACCAGTGCCGCCCAGGGATGAGCTTCACCAGTGCCACCCAGGGACGAGCTTCACCAGTGCCACCCAGGGATGAGCTTCACCAGTGCCACCCAGGGACGAGCTTCACCAGTGCCACCCAGGGACGAGCTTCACCAGTGCCACCCAGGGATGAGCTTCACCAGTGCCACCCAGGGATGAGCTACACCAGTGCCACCCAGGGATGAGCTTCACCAGTGCCACCCAGGGATGAGCTTCACCAGTGCCACCCAGGGATGAGCTTCACCAGTGCCACCCAGGGATGAGCTTCACCAGTGCCACCCTGGGATGAGCTTCACCAGTGCCACCCAGGGATGAGCTTCACCAGTGCCACCCAGGGATGAGCTTCACCAGTGCCACCCAGGGATGAGCTTCACCAGTGCCACCCAGGGATGAGCTTCACCAGTGCCACCCAGGGATGAGCTTCACCAGTGCCGCCCAGGGATGAGCTTCACCAGTGCCACCCAGGGATGAGCTTCACCAGTGCCGCCCAGGGATGAGCTTCACCAGTGCCACCCAGGGATGAGCTTCACCAGTGCCACCCAGGGATGAGCTTCACCAGTGCCGCCCAGGGATGAGCTTCACCAGTGCCACCCAGGGATGAGCTTCACCAGTGCCGCCCAGGGATGAGCTTCACCAGTGCCACCCAGGGACGAGCTTCACCAGTGCCACCCAGGAATGAGCTTCACCAGTGCCACCCAGGGATGAGCTTCACCAGTGCCACCCAGGGATGAGCTTCACCAGTGCCACCCAGGGATGAGCTTCACCAGTGCCACCCAGGGACGAGCTTCACCAGTGCCACCCAGGGACGAGCTTCACCAGTGCCACCCAGGGATGAGCTTCACCCCATCTGAATTTATAACACGTGGGGGAGAGACCTGATCGATTTTGTGGCTTTTGGAGTTTGCCTGTCAGTTAGTAGGTGGGTAGGTGGGTCAGTCAGTTAGTAGGTGGGTAGGTGGGTCAGTCAGTCAGTCAGTCAGTTAGTGGGTGGGTAGGTGGGTCCGTTATTCAGTCAGTTAGTGGGTGGGTAGGTGGGTCAGTCAGTTAGTAGGTGGGTAGGTGGGTCAGTCAGTCAGTCAGTTAAAGGGTGGGTAGGTGGGTCCGTTATTCAGTCAGTTAGTGGGTGGGTAGGTGGGTCAGTCAGTTAGTAGGTGGGTAGGTGGGTCAGTCAGTCAGTCAGTTAGTGGGTGGGTAAGTGGGTCCGTTATTCAGTCAGTTAGTGGGTGGGTAGGTGGGTCAGTCAGTTAGTAGGTGGGTTGGTGGGTCAGTCAGTTAGTAGGTGGGTAGGTGGGTCAGTCAGTCAGTCAGTTAGTAGGTTGGTAGGTGGGTCTGTCAGTCAGTCAGTTAGTAGGTGGATAGGTGGGTCAGATATTCAGTCAGTGAGTCAATCAGTTAGTAGGTGGGTAGGTGTGTCAGTTATTCAGTCAGTCAGTCAGTTAATCAGAAGGTAGATCGGTCAGTCAGTTAGTTGGTAGGATGATCGGTCGGTCAATCAGTGAGTCAGTTAATCGGTCGGTCAGTAGTTCAGTGAGTTAGTCAGTGAAGTCAGTTTGCCTTACATGATGAAGCAATTCGTGTTGTGTTTGTTAGTTCTACTGAGAGAACTTCCTGTCGGTGAAGCCATTGGGTGGGTGGCTGTCGGGAGGAGGCTGTCGGTGGAGGACTGTCGAGGGAGGGCTTGTACGGGGCTATAGGGTGGCAGGGGGCTGTCGGTTGGAGAGACTGTCTGTGAGGGGGACTGTCGGAGACATCTATGGTCGGGGAGGACTATCAGTGGGGGTGGGGGGGGGGGGGGGGGGTTCACAGTAGGTGACCGAGAACTGCCGTCACTTGCAGTAGACATGTATACACGCCTCCTCCTCCTCCTTCCTCTTCTGCTCCTCCTCCTCTGACTGCTTCAGGTTTCCACCTGGATGAATTTCTGTGGTTGTGTCTTCTTGAGCGCCGGCTGTCGTTGTGTGTGGGGGGGGGGGGGGCCTTCAAGCATAGTGTATATTCTGTTTGTACCATTGTCTCTGTCTCTGTTGTAGGCGTTGTAATAATGGTTGTCCCTCGAGATCGAGGATGGCCGGCCCTACGGTCACCTAGGCGTGAATTTGTTTAAGGTGTAGAAGCTGTCCCCAACACAACAACTACACCCTAAGTTAACGAGCTGCATGACCCAGTGTCAAGGAATAGTCCGATAAGACCGGACAACTCGCTAACTGCACTAGCTAACCATTACCCCGGAACACGATCCTCAAATCAATTAACATCCAGGTCCCCAATTACTGCTGGGTAAACAGAGGCAAATGGCGTAAAGAAACTTGTCATAGTTTCACCCTGCCCGGGGATCGAACCCGGGTTCACTCGCTTGCGAGACAAGCATGCTGACCATTACACCATAGGTCGCCTTTGTAGTCACTATACTGTATCAGCTGTAACCTTTGTGAGATTTTAATTGTATTTTTCAGGTCTCCACTCAAGTTACCAAGCTTAACCTCACCTAACTTATCCCATAACTTACCTTAACCTAATCTCACCTCCCATCCTAGCCTAACCAAGTTTAACCTAACCTAACCTAACCTAATCTAAACCTAACCCGCTATGAAACTGTGAATATTTGACTTCGGATTTGTTTTTGGGGTCGGATTCGTGATTGGGTTCGGATTTGTATTTTGGATTCGGGTTCGGTGATTAGTTTAGATCGAGTTGACGGAAGTTGTTTACACACCGGCGAATAATCGAGGCTTTGAGAGGAACAAACTCTGAGCGAATCATCGTAGGTAGAGTTGATGGTCCTGCTTGTGTATTCATTGTGGGAGTCTCAAGTTTGAACAAGAGAAGTCAAGCTGAGGAAAAGGGAGGGAGGGAAGGAGGGAGGAAGGGAGGGAAGGAGAGGTGGGAAGATTTGGAGGAGAGAGGGTGCTAGGGAGGTTAAGCTTAGGCAGGGAGGGAGGGGCGAGGGAGGTAGACAGAGACACCGGGTTGAGGGTGAGAGGTAGAAGAGGGTGGGTGGAGGTGAGGGAGGTAAAGAAGGAAGGAGTGAAGGAGGAAGGAGGAAGGGAAGGAAGGACGATGCGATGAAAGAAGTAGGAGGGAAGCGTGGAGTGAAGGAAAGAGGAAGGGAAGGAATGATGGAGATAAGGAGGTAGGAAGGGAAGGTGGGGCAGGGAGTGAAGGAGGTAAAGAAGGAAGGAAAGGAGGAGAGTAGGATCAAGCACACAACATGACAACTGCCATATCATACACCCTTATGTCCAACTGTAATACACACCTGTCATAAACTTCACAATTTTGATATACATATGTCAGCTGTCAGAGGAGACATGACATCCATAACTGGTATTCTAGCATGACAGACAGACAGACAGACAGACAGACAGACAGACAGGCAATTAAAACACACACACACGACTGCAATGTTAACATCAGCGATAATTATTTGACGTTAATTAATAAATTATAAAAAAACAACTATTAATTTATGTGTCGAAGTTAAATTACGTTAATGTTTATTAATTAACTGTTATTATCAACGAGCTGGTAAATGTGTGTGTGTGTGTTGAAATGTTTTATTATTTATTGTTGTTTCTAATTACATTATAACATTAGCCTGGAAGTGGTTGTTGTTGTTGTTGTTGTTGTTGTTGTTGTTGTTGTTGTTATTATTGTTGTTGTTGTTGTTTACAGTGAGAATTTTTTTAGTACATCCCAGGGTTATTAAGTTGTTATTAAAGTAAGTAGTTATTAGTGCTATTATTATTATTATTATTATTATTATTATTATTATTATTATTATTATTATTATTATTATTATTATGTAAGGTTGTGTATCTTAAGAATTGTAAAAGAGAGAGAGAGAGAGAGAGAGAGAGAGAGAGAGAGAGAGAGAGAGAGAGAGAGAGAGAGAGAGAATAATCAAGAGAATTCATCAATAAAAGCGAGCAATACGAACAGAGGAGAAGGGGAAAAAATGAACTTAATACCTAGACGAAGGAGGGGAGAGGAAGAATAGCCGAGAATCACAGCATAAATGGGGAAGGGAAGAGAGGAAGTGACATGATGGATAAGAACCAACAAGTAAGAGAGAATATTGAATATATTAAAGGGTAATGTCAGGGGTTTTAAAGGGGTAATATTAGGGGTTCAAGGGGAGTAATATTAAGGGGTTCAAAGGGGAGTCATATTAGGGGTTTTAAAGGGAGAATATCAGGGGTTTCAAAGGGGGTAATATTAGGGGTTCACGGGGAATAATATTAGGGGTTTTAAAGGGGGAATATCAGGGGTTTCAAAGGGGTATTATCAAGGGTTTCAAAGGGGTAATATCAGGGGTTTCAAAGTGATAATATTAGGAGGTTCAAAGGGGTAATGTTAGGGGTTTATAGGGATACATTACTGTTTTTAGAGCGTGTGTGTGTGTGTGTGTGTGTGTGTGTGTGTGTGTGTGTGTGTAAAGAATATGTCTTCTTTACACACATCAAGACACACGCACCCACACACACACACCTAGAGGCTCAGTAGGAAGGAAGATATGAGAGAGAAGATTGAGGGAGAGTGTTTATTGGTGGACCCTGGGAGAGGGAGAGATGACAAAGGAACAGAGAAGTTATAGGTTAATTGACAAACAGAGAGAGAGAGAGAGAGAGAGAGAGAGAGAGAGAGAGAGAGAGAGAGAGAGAATATCAAACTGTTTCAATATTAACAGATAGACAGATAGAGAAAGTCAAGGAGATAGAGGTAGAGAGAAAGGAGGGAGGGGAGACAGAGAGAGAAGCTGGGGATTAACTGACACCTACACCACCTCAATCTCACCCCCAAACCTCACCCTCACCTCCACCTCACCACCAACCCCCCACCTCACCCTCACCTCCACCTCACCACCAACCCCCCACCTCACCCTCACCTCCACCTCACCACCAACCCCCCACCTCACCATCACCCCTTCCACCTCACCATCACCCCTCCACCTCACCATCACCCCTCCACCTCACCATCACCCCTCCACCTCACCACCACCCCTCCACCTCACCATCACCCCTCCACCTCACCACCACCCCTCCACCTCACCACCACCCCTTCCACCTCACCATCACCCCTTCCACCTCACCACCACCCCTCCACCTCACAGTCACCCCTCCACCTCACCATTACCCCCTCCACCTCACCACCAACCCTCCACCTCACCATCACCCCTTCCACCTCACCATCACCCCTCCACCTCACCATCACCCCTCCACCTCACCACCAACCCTTCCACCTCACCACCACCCCTCCACCTCACCACCACCCCTCCACCTCACCACCACCCCTCCACCTCACCATCACCCCTCCACCTCACCATCACCCCTCCACCTCACCATCACCCCTCCACCTCACCATCACCCCTCCACCTCACCATCACCCTCCACCTCACCACCACCCCTCCACCTCACCATCACCCCTCCACCTCACCATCACCCCTCCACCTCACCACCACCCCCTCCACCTCACCATCACCCCTCCACCTCACCATCACCCCTCCACCTCACCATCACCCCTCCACCTCACCATCACCCCTCCACCTCACCATCACCCCTTCCACCTCACCATCACCCCTCCACCTCACCATCACCCCTCCACCTCACCATCACCCCTCCACCTCACCACCACCCCTCCACCTCACCATCACCCCTCCACCTCACCATCACCCCTCCACCTCACCACCACCCCTCCACCTCACCACCACCCCCCCCACCTCACCATCACCCCTCCACCTCACCATCACCCCTCCACCTCACCATCACCCCTCCACCTCACCACCACCCCCCCCACCTCACCATCACCCCTCCACCTCACCATCACCCCTCCACCTCACCACCACCCCCCACCTCACCATCACCCCTCCACCTCACCATCACCCCTCCACCTCACCATCACCCCTCCACCTCACCACCACCCCTCCACCACCCCTCCACCTCACCACCACCCCTCCACCTCACCACCACCCCTACACCTCACCACCACCCTTCCACCTCACCACCACCCCTCCACCTCACCATCAACCCTCCACCTCACCATCACCCCTCCACCTCACCATCACCCCTTCCACCTTACCATCACCCCTTCCACCTCACCATCAACCCTCCACCTCACCAGCACCCCTTCCACCTTACCATCACCCCTTCCACCTCACCATCAACCCTCCACCTCACCATCACCCTTCCACCTCACCATCACCCTTCCACCTCACCACCACCCCTCCACCTCACCACCACCCCTCCACCTCACCACCACCCTTCCTCCTCACCACCACCCCTCCACCTCACCATCAACCCTCCACCTCACCACCACCCCTCCACCTCACCACCACCCCTTCACCTCACCACCACCCTTCCACCTCACCACCACCCCTCCACCTCACCATCAACCCTCCACCTCACCATCACCCCTCCACCTCACCATCACCCCTTCCACCTTACCATCACCCCTTCCACCTCACCATCAACCCTCCACCTCACCACCACCCTTCCACCTCACCACCACCCCTCCACCTCACCATCAACCCTCCACCTCACCATCACCCCTCCACCTCACCATCACCCCTTCCACCTTACCATCACCCCTTCCACCTCACCATCAACCCTCCACCTCACCAGCACCCCTTCCACCTTACCATCACCCCTTCCACCTCACCATCAACCCTCCACCTCACCATCACCCTTCCACCTCACCATCACCCTTCCACCTCACCACCACCCCTCCACCTCACCATCACCCCTCCACCTCACCATCACCCCTCCACCTCACCACCACCCCTCCACCACCCCTCCACCTCACCACCACCCCTCCACCTCACCACCACCCCTCCACCACCCCTCCACCTCACCACCACCCCTCCACCTCACCACCACCCCTCCACCTCACCACCACCCCTCCACCTCACCACCACCCCTCCACCTCACCACCACCCTTCCTCCTCACCACCACCCCTCCACCTCACCATCACCCCTCCACCTCACCACCACCCCTCCACCACCCCTCCACCTCACCACCACCCCTCCACCTCACCACCACCCCTCCACCTCACCACCACCCCTCCACCTCACCACCACCCCTCCACCTCACCACCACCCTTCCACCTCACCACCACCCCTCCACCTCACCACCACCCCTCCACCTCACCACCACCCCTCCACCTCACCACCACCCCTCCACCTCACCACCACCCCTCCACCTCACCACCACCCTTCCTCCTCACCACCACCCCTCCACCACCCCTCCACCTCACCACCACCCCTCCACCTCACCACCACTCCTCCACCTCACCATCACCCCTCCACCTCACCATCACCCCTCCCCCTCACCATCACCCCTCCACCTCACCATCACCCCTCCACCTCACCACCACCCCTTCACCTCACCACCACCCTTCCACCTCACCACCACCCCTCCACCTCACCATCACCCCTTCCACCTTACCATCACCCCTTCCACCTCACCATCACCCTTCCACCTCACCACCACCCCTCCACCTCACCATCACCCTTCCTCCTCACCATCACCCTTCCACCTCACCACCACCCTCCACCTCACCAGCACCCCTCTGCCTCACCCCTCCCCCTCTACCTCACCCCCCCCCCCTTCCTGGTGGTGTTTGGTCACGCTTAAAACCCTCTGAAAGTTTCTGTCTATTTTCACATTGCAGCAGTTTTGATCCAGCTGGTTGTGTGGGGGGGGGGGGGGCACTGTCAGCACCACAATACCAACACACCACACCATACCACACAGTACCACATCGCAGCACCATACCACAGTACCATCACAGCACCACATCACCACACCACAGCACCACACCACAGTACCATCACAGTACCATCACAGCACCACATCACCACACCACAGCACCACACCAGTACCATCACAGTACCATCACAGTACCACAGCACCACACCACAGCACCACACCACAGCACCACACCACAGCACCACCACAGTACCATCACAGAACCACCACAGTACCATCACAGCACTACACCACATTACCACACCACAGCACCACACCACAGCACCACCACAGTACCATCACAGTACCACCACAGTACCATCACAGTACCATCACAGCACCACACCACAGCACCACACCACAGTACCATCACAGTACCACCACAGTACCATCACAGTACCACCACAGTACCATCACAGCACCACACCACAGTACCATCACAGCACCACACCACAGCACCACACCACAGCACCACACCACTGCACCACCACAGTGAAATACCACAGTCAACCCCCTGAACAGAGAAAGTTGGACAAATTGTCAGGTTATTCGGCTGGCTGTGTTGATGTGTCCGTCCTGGTCAGTGAGCCGGATAGCTGAACGGTGAGCCGGATAACTGCACATTTTGGCCAGTGAGCCGGACAACTAAGCCTATATCCAGGAATCCGGATAACTGCACGTATTTGTCAATGAGCCGGATAACTGTACATATACACAGCAAGCCGGATAACTGAACGTATTGGTCAATGAGCCGTGTAACTGAACGCTCTGGCCAGTGAGCCGGACAACTGAACTTCGTGGCCGGAAAGCCGGATAACTGAACGCCATTATATTTACCATTATAACACCATTTTATGTGACAAGAACAAGTGTTATGGAGAACATTTCCATTGTGGTCAGGAAACATAATGTATTTCCGATATTGCTTCGTCGATTGTTGGAGAGAAGTTGTGTATGTATGTATGTATGTATGTATGTATGTATGTATGTATGTATGTGTGTGTGTGTGTGTGTCAAATCTTCATAAAACTCAAAGTTATTCTTTATTCATATGTGAAGTTATGACCATTTGAGGCAATAATGATGATTTAAATATAATCAAGTTCACGCAAACACGATAAACATACATACATACATACATGAAAGTGCACATAGTTAAGGCACACACACACAGGCACATTAAAATACTATACACGCACTTGTAGACACGCTTGAAACTATACATACATACATGCATACATACATACATACATACATACAAACATACATACTGTACATACA
>CAUDMG010004128.1:197500-200000 GCA_958450375.1 Homarus gammarus | reverse complement strand
CTATCTCTACGTCTCTCTACTCTATCTCTATCTCTACGTCTCTCTACTCTATCCCTATCTCTCTCTATTCTATCCCTGTCTGTATCTCTCTCTTTATCTCACTACTCTATCTCTATCTCTACGTCTCTCTACTCTATCCCTATCTCTCTCTATTCTATCCCTGTCTGTATCTCTCTCTCTCTCTTTATCTCTCTACTCTATCCCTATCTCTACGTCTCTCCACTCTATCCCTATCTCTCTCTATTCTATCCCTGTCTGTATCTCTCTCTCTCTTTATCTCACTACTCTATCTCTATCTCTACGTCTCTCTCTCTCTCTCTCTCCTGGTCTCCTTATTAAACATGCAGTAGAACATCCTTGCAACACACGAAGCCTCCCTTGGGGCCTCACACACACTGACGATGTTGTAACCGAGACAGCGTCGTGTCCCCTGCGGGTTAAATTGGTCGCGTTCACAGCATTTATAGAACAGTAGTGTCTAGGGGCGTCTGAGGGTGTCTTGTGGGTGTCTAGATTGTGTCTGAGGAGTGTCTGGGGAGTGTGTTGGGTGTCTGGGGGTGTCTGAGGAGGTGTCGCGGGTGTCTTGTGGGTGTCTAGATTGTATCTGAGGAGTGTCTGGAGTGTGTCTTAGGTGTCTAGGGGCGTCTAAGGAGGTGTCTTGGGTGTGTGCTGGGTGTCTGGGGTGTGTCTGGGGTGTCTAGGGGCGTCTGAGGAGGTGTCGCGGGTGTCTTGTGGGTGTCTAGGTTGTGTCTGAGGAGTGTTTGGGGGAGTGTGTTGGGTGTCTGGGGGAGACTCTGGGGGTGTTGGGGGAGTATATCTGGATTAAGTTACTTTAGATCAGGTTAAGTTTGGCTTTAGAGTTAGGTTAGGTTAGGTTAGTCTAAGACGCATTAACTCTGTTTATTAAATGAAACAAAATACTGATTATTGAACTGGTGTGAGGTATTGTTGCCATATATCCACACACTTTATTTGGTTACAATATATTGCAATTTGTTCGAGTTATTGCGGGGACAACTTATGGCGAGACTGACGGATGGACGGGCGGACGGACGGGGGAAGCAACGGAATGACGACTCTTGACCCCTGATCCCTGAATCCCTGGTCTTGTTTTTACTAAGCTTGACAGGCGTCCTCACACACACACACACACACACACACACACACACACACACTGTAGTAGGGGCAATTGACAGAGAAAGAGTAGAGGCATGAAAGAGAGCGAGTAGAAGCTAGAGAAAGTAGAGACATAAAAGAGAGAGAGAGAGAGAGTAGAAGTCACACCGAGAAAGAGAGAGAGCACAGGATTAAGCAGCAGCTCGGTCCCGGTGACATACTGTACACAAGCTGCGGTGTTGGCCTTAAATTCCCCCACTCTACTCCACACCTCTCTCTCTCTCTCTCTCTCTCTCTCTCTCTCTCTCTCTCTCTCTCTCTCTCTCTCTCTCTTCCTAAAGATAGAGAAGCGCAAGAGGAAGGGGAGAGGTGATAATAGGGGAGGGTGGTAGGGTAGTTCTACAACAACAACACCATCACCACCCCAACAACAACAACACCATCACCACCCCAACAACAACAACACCATCACCACCCCCATCAACAACAACACCATCACCACCCCAACAACAACAACACCATCACCACCCCCATCAACAACAACACCATCACCACCCCAACAACAACAACACCATCACCACCCCAACAACAACAACACCACCACCACCCCCATCAACAACAACACTACCACCACCCCAACAACAACAACACTACCACCACCCCAACAACAACAACACTACCACCACCCCCATCAACAACAAAAAAAAAAAAATCACCACCACAACCACCAATAACAACATCATCATCACCACCACCACCGTAACAACAACAACAAAATATGATAACACCACAACCACCAACAACAGCAACAACCACAATAACAACAATCACAAAAAAACACCAGAATATGGGGGGGGGGGACACCAGGGCTTTGCTTGGTTATTAACAAGGTGGCTGTGTTATGGACGGTCAGTTTTGTACTGTTCCTGCCAGGGGTTGTACCAATCTTTCCTGTCCTCTTTCTCACTGTTACAGGATGGTTACAGCTGCTGTATCTCCCCGTCTATGTAACACAGTGTAACTCTATGTTTATGAGACGATACATAGCGGTAACAGTTGGTGGTTGTGTGAGTGTGGTGGTATAGAGACGAAGGTGAGCACGTCCTGTTCTCGTTCCTTTAGATAAAAAACATTGGGAGTTCCTCGTCCGACCGCGAGAGGTAGTGGCTGTACCTTGGCAATATGAGAAAAGCGACTCCACGTCCTACACGACATGACCCGACACTAAAGGATACGATCATGAGAGTTAGTCGTGTACCTTGGTAGGGCGGCAGCAACGAGAGGGGGCGACCCTACTACCTACACGACACGACACGACCATGAGAGTTATTCGTATACCTTGGGGGTGACTCCACATCCTACACGACACAACACAAACGTCAGA
>CAUDMG010004128.1:180000-187500 GCA_958450375.1 Homarus gammarus | reverse complement strand
TAATAACGTACCATAATGGAAGCTCGTGTGTTGTAATAACCTACCATAATGGAAGCTCGTGTGTTGTAATAACCTACCATAATGGAAGCTCGTGTGTTGTAATAACGTACCATAATGGAAGCTCGTGTGTTGTAATAACCTACCATAATGGAAGCTCGTGTGTTGTAATAACCTACCATAATGGAAGCTCGTGTGTTGTAATAACCTACCATAATGGAAGCTCGTGTGTTGTAATAACCTACCATAATGGAAGCTCGTGTGTTGTAATAACGTACCATAATGGAAGCTCGTGTGTTGTAATAACCTACCATAATGGAAGCTCGTGTGTTGTAATAACGTACCATAATGGAAGCTCGTGTGTTGTAATAACCTACCATAATGGAAGCTCGTGTGTTGTAATAACCTACCATAATGGAAGCTCGTGTGTTGTAATAACCTACCATAATGGAAGCTCGTGTGTTGTAATAACGTACCATAATGGAAGCTCGTGTGTTGTAATAACCTACCATAATGGAAGCTCGTGTGTTGTAATAACGTACCATAATGGAAGCTCGTGTGTTGTAATAACCTACCATAATGGAAGCTCGTGTGTTGTAATAACCTACCATAATGGAAGCTCGTGTGTTGTAATAACCTACCATAATGGAAGCTCGTGTGTTGTAATAACCTACCATAATGGAAGCTCGTGTGTTGTAATAACCTACCATAATGGAAGCTCGTGTGTTGTAATAACGTACCATAATGGAAGCTCGTGTGTTGTAATAACGTACCATAATGGAAGCTCGTGTGTTGTAATAACCTACCATAATGGAAGCTCGTGTGTTGTAATAACGTACCATAATGGAAGCTCGTGTGTTGTAATAACCTACCATAATGGAAGCTCGTGTGTTGTAATAACCTACCATAATGGAAGCTCGTGTGTTGTAATAACCTACCATAATGGAAGCTCGTGTGTTGTAATAACCTACCATAATGGAAGCTCGTGTGTTGTAATAACGTACCATAATGGAAGCTCGTGTGTTGTAATAACCTACCATAATGGAAGCTCGTGTGTTGTAATAACCTACCATAATGGAAGCTCGTGTGTTGTAATAACGTACCATAATGGAAGCTCGTGTGTTGTAATAACCTACCATAATGGAAGCTCGTGTGTTGTAATAACGTACCATAATGGAAGCTCGTGTGTTGTAATAACCTACCATAATGGAAGCTCGTGTGTTGTAATAACGTACCATAATGGAAGCTCGTGTGTTGTAATAACCTACCATAATGGAAGCTCGTGTGTTGTAATAACGTACCATAATGGAAGCTCGTGTGTTGTAATAACGTACCATAATGGAAGCTCGTGTGTTGTAATAACCTACCATAATGGAAGCTCGTGTGTTGTAATAACGTACCATAATGGAAGCTCGTGTGTTGTAATAACCTACCATAATGGAAACCCGTGTGTTGTAATAACCTACCATAATGGAAGCTCGTGTGTTGTAATAACCTACCATAATGGAAGCTCGTGTGTTGTAATAACATACCATAATGGAAGCTCGTGTGTTGTAATAACCTACCATAATGGAAGCTCGTGTGTTGTAATAACGTACCATAATGGAAGCTCGTGTGTTGTAATAACCTACCATAATGGAAGCTCGTGTGTTGTAATAACCTACCATAATGGAAGCTCGTGTGTTGTAATAACCTACCATAATGGAAGCTCGTGTGTTGTAATAACCTACCATAATGGAAGCTCGTGTGTTGTAATAACCTACCATAATGGAAGCTCGTGTGTTGTAATAACCTACCATAATGGAAGCTCGTGTGTTGTAATAACCTACCATAATGGAAGCTCGTGTGTTGTAATAACCTACCATAATGGAAGCTCGTGTGTTGTAATAACCTACCATAATGGAAGCTCGTGTGTTGTAATAACGTACCATAATGGAAGCTCGTGGGTTGTAACAACCTACCATAAAGGAAGCTCGAGTGTTGTAATAACCTACCATAATGGAAGCTCGTGTGTTGTAATAACCTACCATAATGGAAGCTCGTGTGTTGTAATAACCTACCATAATGGAAGCTCGTGTGTTGTAATAACCTACCATAATGGAAGCTCGTGTGTTGTAATAACCTACCATAATGGAAGCTCGTGTGTTGTAATAACCTACCATAATGGAAGCTCGTGTGTTGTAATAACCTACCATAATGGAAGCTCGTGTGTTGTAATAACCTACCATAATGGAAGCTCGTGTGTTGTAATAACCTACCATAATGGAAGCTCGTGTGTTGTAATAACCTACCATAATGGAAGCTCGTGTGTTGTAATAACCTACCATAATGGAAGCTCGTGTGTTGTAATAACCTACCATAATGGAAGCTCGTGTGTTGTAATAACCTACCATAATGGAAGCTCGTGTGTTGTAATAACGTACCATAATGGAAGCTCGTGTGTTGTAATAACGTACCATAATGGAAGCTCGTGTGTTTTAATAACGTACCATAATGGAAGCTCGTGTGTTGTAATAACGTACCATAATGGAAGCTCGTGTGTTGTAATAACCTACCATAATGGAAGCTCGTGTGTTGTAATAACGTACCATAATGGAAGCTCGTGTGTTGTAATAACCTACCATAATGGAAGCTCGTGTGTTGTAATAACCTACCATAATGGAAGCTCGTGTGTTGTAATAACGTACCATAATGGAAGCTCGTGTGTTGTAATAACCTACCATAATGGAAGCTCGTGTGTTGTAATAACGTACCATAATGGAAGCTCGTGTGTTGTAATAACCTACCATAATGGAAGCTCGTGTGTTGTAATAACGTACCATAATGGAAGCTCGTGTGTTGTAATAACCTACCATAATGGAAGCTCGTGTGTTGTAATAACCTACCATAATGGAAGCTCGTGTGTTGTAATAACCTACCATAATGGAAGCTCGTGTGTTGTAATAACCTACCATAATGGAAGCTCGTGTGTTGTAATAACCTACCATAATGGAAGCTCGTGTGTTGTAATAACCTACCATAATGGAAGCTCGTGTGTTGTAATAACGTACCATAATGGATGCTCGTGTGTTGTAATAACCTACCATAATGGAAGCTCGTGTGTTGTAATAACGTACCATAATGGAAGCTCGTGTGTTGTAATAACGTACCATAATGGAAGCTCGTGTGTTGTAATAACGTACCATAATGGAAGCTCGTGTGTTGTAATAACCTACCATAATGGAAGCTCGTGTGTTGTAATAACGTACCATAATGGAAGCTCGTGTGTTGTAATAACCTACCATAATGGAAGCTCGTGTGTTGTAATAACGTACCATAATGGAAGCTCGTGTGTTGTAATAACGTACCATAATGGAAGCTCGTGTGTTGTAATAACCTACCATAATGGAAGCTCGTGTGTTGTAATAACCCACCATAATGGAAGCTCGTGTGTTGTAATAACCTACCATAATGGAAGCTCGTGTGTTGTAATAACGTACCATAATGGAAGCTCGTGTGTTGTAATAACCTACCATAATGGAAGCTCGTGTGTTGTAATAACCTACCATAATGGAAGCTCGTGTGTTGTAATAACCTACCATAATGGAAGCTCGTGTGTTGTAATAACCTACCATAATGGAAGCTCGTGTGTTGTAATAACCTACCATAATGGAAGCTCGTGTGTTGTAATAACGTACCATAATGGAAGCTCGTGTGTTGTAATAACGTACCATAATGGAAGCTCGTGTGTTGTAATAACCTACCATAATGGAAGCTCGTGTGTTGTAATAACCAACCATAATGGAAGCTCGTGTGTTGTAATAACCTGCCATATTGGAAGTTCGTGTGTTGTAATAACCTACCATAATGGAAGCTCGTGTGTTGTAATAACCTACCATAATGGAAGCTCGTGTGTTGTAATAACCTACCATAATGGAAGCTCGTGTGTTGTAATAACGTACCATAATGGAAGCTCGTGTGTTGTAATAACCTACCATAATGGAAGCTCGTGTGTTGTAATAACCTACCATAATGGAAGCTCGTGTGTTGTAATAACCTACCATAATGGAAGCTCGTGTGTTGTAATAACGTACCATAATGGAAGCTCGTGTGTTGTAATAACCTACCATAATGGAAGCTCGTGTGTTGTAATAACCTACCATAATGGAAGCTCGTGTGTTGTAATAACCTACCATAATGGAAGCTCGTGTGTTGTAATAACGTACCATAATAGAAGCTCGTGTGTTGTAATAACCTACCATAATGGAAGCTCGTGTGTTGTAATAACCTACCATAATGGAAGCTCGTGTGTTGTAATAACGTACCATAATGGAAGCTCGTGTGTTGTAATAACCTACCATAATGGAAGCTCGTGTGTTGTAATAACCTACCATAATGGAAGCTCGTGTGTTGTAATAACCTACCATAATGGAAGCTCGTGTGTTGTAATAACCTACCATAATGGAAGCTCGTGTGTTGTAATAACCTACCATAATGGAAGCTCGTGTGTTGTAATAACCTACCATAATGGAAGCTCGTGTGTTGTAATAACCTACCATAATGGAAGCTTGTGTGTTGTAATAACCTACCATAATGGAAGCTCGTGTGTTGTAATAACCTACCATAATGGAAGCTCGTGTGTTGTAATAACCGAATATAATGAAAGCTCGTGCGTTGTAATAACGTACCATAATGGAAGCTCGTGTGTTGTAATAACCTACTATAATGGAAGCTCGTGTGTTGTAATAACCTACCATAATGGAAGCTCGTGTGTTGTAATAACGTACCATAATGGAAGCTCGTGTGTTGTAATAACCTACCATAATGGAAGCTCGTGTGTTGTAATAACCTACCATAATGGAAGCTCGTGTGTTGTAATAACGTACCATAATGGAAGCTCGTGTGTTGTAATAACCTACCATAATGGAAGCTCGTGTGTTGTAATAACCTACCATAATGGAAGCTCGTGTGTTGTAATAACCTACCATAATGGAAGCTCGTGTATTGTAATAACCTACCATAATGGAAGCTCGTGTGTTGTAATAACGTACCATAATGGAAGCTCGTGTGTTGTAATAGCGTACCATAATGGAAGCTCGTGTGTTGTAATAACGTACCATAATGGAAGCTCGTGTGTTGTAATAACGTACCATAATGGAAGCTCGTGTGTTGTAATAACGTACCATAATGGAAGCTCGTGTGTTGTAATAACGTACCATAATGGTAGCTCGTATGTTGTAATAACGTACCATAATGGAAGCTCGTGTGTTGTAATAACCTACCATAATGGAAGCTCGTGTGTTGTAATAACCTACCATAATGGAAGCTCGTGTGTTGTAATAACCTACCATAATGGAAGCTCGTGTGTTGTAATAACCTACCATAATGGAAGCTCGTGTGTTGTAATAACCTACCATAATGGAAGCTCGTGTGTTGTAATAACCTACCATAATGGAAGCTCGTGTGTTGTAATAACCTACCATAATGGAAGCTCGTGTATTGTAATAACCTACCATAATGGAAGCTCGTGTGTTGTAATAACGTACCATAATGGAAGCTCGTGTGTTGTAATAACGTACCATAATGGAAGCTCGTGTGTTGTAATAACCTACCATAATGGAAGCTCGTGTGTTGTAATAACGTACCATAATGGAAGCTCGTGTCTTGTAATAACATACCATAATGGAAGCTCGTGTGTTGTAATAACGTACCATAATGGAAGCTCGTGTGTTGTAATAACCTACCATAATGGAAGCTCGTGTGTTGTAATAACCTACCATAATGGAAGCTCGTGTGTTGTAATAACCTCCCATAATGGAAGCTCGTGTGTTGTAATAACCTACCATAATGGAAGCTCGTGTGTTGTAATAACCTACCATAATGGAAGCTCGTGTGTTGTAATAACCTACCATAATGGAAGCTCGTGTGTTGTAACAACCTACCATAATGGAAGCTCGTGTGTTGTAATAACCTACCATAATGGAAGCTCGTGTGTTGTAATAACCTACCATAATGGAAGCTCGTGTGTTGTAATAACCTACCATAATGGAAGCTCGTGTGTTGTAATAACGTACCATAATGGAAGCTCGTGTGTTGTAATAACCTACCATAATGGAAGCTCGTGTGTTGTAATAACGTACCATAATGGAAGCTCGTGTGTTGTAATAACCTACCATAATGGAAGCTCGTGTGTTGTAATAGTGAATCAGCAATAGACGTAAAGTGTCTTATTTTCTCTTCTTTATTTACACTTTCCTGTTCATACAAAGTTAAAGATAATTTATAGTGTTTTTTTATTTCCTTGTCAATCTTTTTGTTTTTCTCTAAGTCGATAAAAAAAAGTAAAAAAAAAAAAAAGAGGAAGTTAGTTGAAGATCAGAACTGCAGGTAAAATATTTGCCTCCCATCGAGCGGTCGAAAGTTTTTCCACCATTTCTTGAACTCCTTACAAGTTTGGTCTTAGGTTTCTTACAAGTAATATTTTACACAACATTTTTACCTGATCTTACGAGGCAATAAACCAACCCTGATGTAAGACTATAACTCAATCATTTACCCCACCTCATTTACATATCAATATTATTCATTTATTCATTAAAAACTTGTGGCAAATATTCATGAATCTGTTGAGGTGTTTATTGGTACTTAAAGAACAACTATGTGACTTACAATCTTGAGGAAAGTTGTATTTTGTAGTAGAGTTGTGAATTGTTGTGTGTGTGTGTGTGTGTGTGTGTGTGTGTGTGTGTGTGTGTGTGTGTGTGTGTGTGTGAGGTAATTCCTGTGTGCTCTCTCTCTCTCTCTCTCTCTCTCTGGTTAATCGTGAGAGACAGACAGACAGACAGACGGACGGACGGACGGATATACGGACGGACGGATGGACAGACAGACAGACAGACAGACAGACGGACAGAGAGACGGACAGACGGACGGACATAAAAGGAGAGTGAGAGAGAAAGAAAAACAAACTGACAAAAAAGACAGATAGACAAAGACAGAAAAAGAGTGACAGAGAGAGAGAGAGAGAGAGAGAGAGAGAGAGAGAGAGAGAGAGAGAGAGAGAGAGAGAGAGCATGAAAAAACTACTAGAGAAGACAGCAGGGTGATAATAAGACTCCACACAGGTGATGGGGCAATAAGGCTCACGGACCTGATCCCTGATGTTCAAACTTCACCCTTAACTGCTTATTGAGCTCGACCAGGTATCGTACTTTAAGACGTTGTTAAGACTGAGGGAGAAGTATTGTACCTGGTCTTATGGTCTTATAGGAGGGAGGGAAGGAGAGAGGGAAGGAGGGAGGGAAGGAGCGAGGGAGGGTATCTGACAGGAGTGGGAAGGGAGGGAGGAAGGAAGATAGGGAAGGGGCGATATATAGAGAAAGAGATGGGAAGAGAGACGAAAGGGAGGAGGGGAAAGGTGAGAGAAAAGGAAACGAGGGAGTCTTGTTGATAATGAGGGAAGATAGGGAGGGAGATGAAGATTAGGGGGAGGGAAGATTATTAATGAATGAGGGGAGATGGGAG